>JAVDOI010000087.1:548685-571185 GCA_032191485.1 Leptoclinus maculatus | reverse complement strand
TACTGTCCATCCATCACAAATCATTCACAGCCTCATTTATACTACATTTTATTAATAAAAACATGGAGAAAAGGGATTTATTCATGGCTGTTGACAGTATTTTACAGCTGTAGCTTTGTTTTGTGGTTTATAAATTGAAACTCCTGCTGCTGTTTGATTATTCTGGTGTTGATGAGGAATGTAAACCTTTCTGTGCGTGCTGACACACTGCAGGTTATGTAAGGCCTCCATGTGAGATGATGTTCAATCAATAAGCGCATTAAAAACACCTTTCACTGTCCTGATGTTTACATGTGTCGGAGCTGCAGGTCACTCGGTGTGTTTACCTCTGAAGGTCTCATTTATATTTCATAGTTTTAATCATAAAGTCATTAAATCCAGCTGTGATGGTGTCGCAGGACGTTTCTGTGTTTTTAATGAGGAGAAGTGGATGTGAATGTTTGTTGCTGTTGTTAAGCTTCATAAGGAAATCAGGGAAGGATCCGGCCAGCTATGGAAATCAGAGATTATTATCATGAAGTCATCGTGTTGCACACACACACACACACACACACACACCCTCATACTGTCTCACGCAGATAAACACTCAGACTTCTCTATCCATCAGCTCGTCTCTTACATGAACACGCGTTAAACATCTGCCACGTGTTACTCTCAGCTCTTCATACGTCGCTGACAGATATCTCTGTTCCTCTTCTCAGTTTGAATTTCTCACACAATTCAAAGTGATTCTGATTCAGAACATTACTGAGGAAAATGAAACGTCCAAATGAAAAGGTTAGAATGTTTTTAAAAAGAGACATTTTGGAGGCAGAAATATAAATTAAATACGGCACATTCTGCTAACACTACTTCTACTACTTTTATTACTAATATATCGTATAGAACTATATCCTTATCGGGACATGAAATTATCTATATCGTGATATATATCGTTATCGGGACATGAAACGATCTATATCGTGATATACATCGTTATCGGGACATGAAACGATCTATATCGTGATATACATCGTTATCGGGACATGAAACGATCTATATCGTGATATATATCGTTACCGGGACATGAAATGATCTATATCGTGATATACATCGTTATCGGGACATGAAATTATCTATATCGTGATATACGTCGTTATCGGGACATGAAATGATCTATATCGTGATATATGTCGTTATTGGGACATGAAATTATCTATATCGTGATATACGTCGTTATCGGGACATGAAATGATCTATATCGTGATATATGTCGTTATCGGGACATGAAATGATCTATATCATGATATATGTTGTTATCGGGACATGAAATGATCTATATCGTGATATATGTCGTTATCGGGACATGAAATGATCTATATCGTGATATATATTATTATAGAGATATGAAATGATTTATATTGTGATGAATATCGTTATCCAGATATGAAAAGATATATATCGTGATATATATCGTTAGAGATATGATGTGATCTATATTGTGATATATACCGTTATTCGTACATGAAATGATCTGTATTGTGAAGTATAATGTTAACCAGATATGAACTGATCTATATCATGATAGAAGATTGCGTCTGTATCACCCAGCCCTCAGTACATACACTACATTATGTTTACATACATACAGTATTGTGTGTTTAGTTCTCTTTCTTTTAGGTTTTCTTGCTTATGTTGTGTACAGTCGGTGGTTCTACAAACGTTTTGCGTTACGTGTGGACGTTGATGAACTTCACGTCATGCTGTATTTGATCTTTAACTCGTCTTCCACAGTCAGATTTTGTGTCTTCTTGCTGGAGAAACTTTATATATATATATATGATCTCTGTACATGACTAGTGTCTGATGACGTCTGTGAGATATCAGCTGTTTGAGCTTTGAACAGAATAACATCTGGACACATTTGTTATCTTTACATACGATGATTTATTTCCTGTTTTTTGGTTTATTTTCAATGTAAACATCAACAAGCTTTGTTGGTGAGTAAACAGACCAACTGCTCCGATATATTGAGACAGACAACATTATCTAAACATAACTATGAAATCATTAACACACTATTCAGATTCAATGATTGTTTTTGTTTATCAATTCTTTCTTAATTAACAATTCATTGTTAATACGTCCATGGTGACGTCTTTAAAATTAAAATTTTTGTTGGACCCAACAATCCAAAATCATTATATATTAAATGCATCATCATCATCATCATCATCATCATCATCATCATCATCATCATCATCATCATCCTCCTTTTGAACAGAAGCTTAAACCAGTCATTTAATGGGAGACTTCAGGGGAATAGAGTTTAACATTTAACTCATAGACATCAACTTGAAACTTCACCACTTCATTACTCACATTAAGATGATTACTTTTTGTATTACAAGATTTCTGAAATGTAATGTTTAAATATGTAAATGAGGCATTATGTAATGGTAAGTTTTGGTGAATTTAGGAGAAATCTACAGACGCAAACAGACAAAGTATAAAATAAACGTTTTCTTTTAACTAGTCTGAAAGAAGACGTGTCTGAAATAACCAGTGCATGAAAACAATGTTTTTGTCTGAAGTGTCTCACCTTAAAAAACCTTCACGATCAAAATCTGATGCATTTTGACGATACGATGAGTAACTGATTAACTGACTGAATTGTTCCACGTGGCTGCTGAACAGCTACAGAATAAGAGTGTGTTGAGGTTCAGGTGAGAGGAGTGTGTGGGCTTAATTTGGCTCCACAGATGGCACACACACACACACACACACACACACACACACACACACACACACACACACACACACACACACACACACGTTAAATGTCAGCATGCAGTAATACCGTCGCCTCCTGTCACACATCTCCCTGAATAGTAAAGCATGAAACCCACAAACCTTTTCTCAGTTTTGTTTTTGAGTTAAGTTGACAAGAAAAAAAAAAAAAATCTGTTGTTTCACATTGAATATGGTTTGTTTTAAAGCCACGGTATATTTTCATATTCCTGGAACTCACATCCCCGCCACCTATCAGCTGTTTACTTTATCAGAAGACGGTGTGTTTGTGGAGGATTCCCCCCCACAGCCTGTTCCTGTAGTCGCGCGGCGCTGTGAGAGGAAACCGTCCGCTAGTTGCGAGGTGGAGATCTCGGATCACGACCTGCTTACCGGACGCCTCTTATCTCCTCTGAAGCTGCGTCACTATTAAAGCAGAAGTCACAAAGTGGACTTTCCCATGTTTATCATCTCATCGCTTCAGCTGCACGCTCACGTCTCACCTGTCTGGAGTGCAGCTCGGGAACAAAATCACAAAATGATATCTTCTTTAACAGTCAAATAAAAGACAAAGTTGTTTTTCTTAATTGTTATTGTTGAAGGAAAAACAAAACAAGGTTTTTAAACTGGAGCCAGACAGATGAATCAGTTATTGCAGAGATACATAAGTGGATAATTAAGAAGAAACTGCAGCGCAGAGAAGCCGAACATACTGAACATTTAACATGTTCCTTAAAGGTGCAGTCGGACCGGATGGGCAGATATTCTCACATGATGAAGCTACAAAGCAGTCGAGCAGGTCGAGGAGCAGCTCGTCACATGTTTGTAGGTCTGAAGCAGACGTTAGCTGTGAATGTGGATCGGGTCGTTGTACCGGTCTCAAAGAGGACTCTGGAGTTTTAGTTCAAGACCACAACTGCAGGGATCGTCTCACTAAACCCGCCGGGTTTATTTAACTTCATTACTCTGATTTGGATCCAAAGCTTCCTGCTTCAAATTCAACCAATAACGTGACTCATTATCTCGATAGTTAGCTATACTAGCTATACTAGCTATCTACCGGGAGACTTGTTTTTAGCGACGCTAGCGACCCAGGGCAAAAACCAGACGGCATACGTTCAATGGTTCTGAGGTTGTTGACTCCTCATGAAACTGTTGTACTGTCAGCCTTTAGACTCTTGTCCGCCTTTAGACTCTTGTCCGCCTTTAGACTCTTGTCAGCCTTTAGACTCTTGTCCGCCTTTAGACTCTTGTCCGCCTGTAGACTCTTGTCCGCCTTTAGACTCTTGTCAGCCTTTAGACTCTTGTCCGCCTTTAGACTCTTGTCCGCCTTTAGACTCTTGTCGGCCTTTAGACTCTTGTCAGCCTGTAGACTCTTGTCTGCCTTTAGACTCTTGTCTGCCTTTAGACTCTTGTCTGCCTTTAAACTCTTGTCTGCCTTTAGACTCTTGTCAGCCTTTAGACTCTTGTCTGCCTTTAGACTCTTGTCAGCCTTTAGACTCTTGTCAGCCTTTAGACTCTTGTCAGCCTTTAGACTCTTGTCAGCCTTTAGACTCTTGTCCGCCTTTAGACTCTTGTCAGCCTTTAGACTCTTGTCAGCCTTTAGACTCTTGTCTGCCTTTAGACTCTTGTCAGCCTTTAGACTCTTGTCAGCCTTTAGACTCTTGTCAGCCTTTAGACTCTTGTCAGCCTTTAGACTCTTGTCCGCCTTTAGACTCTTGTCAGCCTTTAGACTCTTGTCAGCCTTTAGACTCTTGTCAGCCTTTAGACTCTTGTCTGGAGGACGAGGTCATCGATCACCTCCACACCGCCACGTGATCCCAAACAAGCTATAGAAGTGTTCAACATTGAATTAGAATCTAAATGTTCAGTTGTCTGAATCGACTCAAGTTCTGCAGAATCCTGACAGGATAACGACGTTCCAGAGTCACCAGTTAACACCGTCACTGGTTGAACCACAACACCGGCGGCGTCCAAGTCTGCGAGCTGTTAAACGTGTTGACGACCGCCGGACTGTTTGTGACGGACATTTTAAAAGTGAACAAAGTGAAACCTGTGAGTCTGTGTCCGGCTGTTTGCTGTGCGTCTTGATTCGGTCTCGAAACACTCCGGTCCTGGTCTAGGTTTAGGAGGTCTTGACTACGTAGTCTGGGCTACTTTTTCTTGCTCTTAGTGTCATTGTCAGCTGATGAAAGAACGGTGACTTTACTGCTTCATACAAATACAGTTAATAATGATTTTGTTTGCTAACGGACGGACTCGGATCTTTATGCTGCAGCAGAAACACCCGGTTTAATTCTCGTGGACCTCCCATCTTGATTTAATGTGCAGAAAGATGCCAGCTGGCAAAAAGAAAAGAAACAGAGAAAGTTGAAGCAGTGACTCGGATGGTTTGACTTCAGATCAGTGAAGTATTGTTTTTACTGCAGTGAGTCAGCGGTGAGTTGCTCTGACTCGTTTCCTGTCTGCTCCATGTGAAGAACGGATCTATTGTATCTGGATGGAGGAAAGTCTGCAGCCCTCCAGGCTCAATACATCTCGTTTTAGAGTCTGACGTTATGTAAAATGATCTTTAATAGATCTTTAAACGTTAGTGTTGAACACAAGGGACCGCATATCTTTCATTGCTCTTTCACATTTAAACAAACAGAACTGCTTTTATCTTCCGTGTTGTGATGAATGTTGGCTCATGTAGAACTCTTTGACTTGCTCATTATTCTCAGTGGAGCCGTGTGCTCTCACTTTAAGATGCACAGGTCACATGACTATTTTATTTCATGACTATGGAATAAAAAGAACTTGATTTGGATTTTAACACCAATGACTCTCGACTTCACTTGAACTTGATCCTTTTGACTTGTAAATCGTTGATACCTTCCCCCGAGCAGCCCAAAGATTTAACAGCATGTTATTTATAAAGTGTGTGTAACTGAGACCAAAGATCACTTCTTTCGTGTAGCAAAAAAACCGACAGATTGTTTGTGAGAGTCTTCTCCCACTTGTGGTTGTGTTGTGTCCCAGACCGTGGGAGGCCTGCAGTCTCTCACATCAGGACAGCTAGACGTGTGCATGCCACCAACACACACACACACACACACACACACACACACACACACACACACACACACACACACACACACACACACACACACTCTCACTCACACACACACACACACACACACACACACACACACACACACACACACACACACACACACACACACACACACACACACACACACACACACACACACACACACACTGTGAGGAGAGACAGTGTTGAGTTTAAGGACACGTTGTGAGTCAGTTCACCTCCCACCTGACCAGATACAATCTACGTCTCACTGTCAGAAGATGCACCGACATGTTTAACGTATAAATACTGCACACGTGTTTGAGGATGGAGAGGTTTCATGTTTCTGCAGCTCTTATTTCTATTGATAACTTCAGCACAACACCTAAATATACACTACTGCTCTTAAACTATATGCATTTAAAAGAAACGTTTTAATATGTTCATATCATGTTGCTGTCAATATAAATCCAACACGCTGTACATGAAGTTTAATGTACATAATCATCCAGTCTTGATTCAGTATTTATTTTTGTTGCACTTTTTTGTTTTGTTTAAAACTTACAGAAGTCTTGCCTTTGTGTAGTTCATAACAGTTCTGTCTGTTCTTTGCCTTCCTCTGTTCTTGGCTCTCATTTCTATTTCTGCGTGAGTTCATCGACAGAGATCCAAAAAAACTGAATCAAATTAAACCACAATCTTTTCCTAAACAGGTAGTTTATACCGACACAACATTAACCGGGTGTTAGAATCTGCGACCGATCCGTTCACGTCGGGGTCGAGCCGGATTAGAAGACGCTCCTGTTGGAATGACAGCATGTTGCCATTAAAAGGTTTCACCTGTAATAAACTGCTCGGTGACTCGGTGTAACCCGAGGACGTCTGAGCTGACGGGTCTCTTTGTTTCCAAACCCGTCACACTTTGCATGAAGGAAGAGAGTCTCTGTGAAGCTTCACTGCACCTGGAAACCAGAGATGTTAAAACCAGAGCTTATAAATGAATTGATTTGTAGACCTCAGCCTGTCAAACGTAATAAAACTCTGTTTCTAATTAAAAACAAAACGCGTTCTTTCCTCCAGCAGACAGCTGTTCGTTCCCCGAGTGAAACGACTTCAGTAACGACACTTCTTTGATTATTTTAACCCAAACTATGATCTTTTGTTAAACCTAACTAAGTAGTTAAGTTTAGTTGCCTAAACTAATATTCCTGTGAATACGGATATGAATATGCATTGCTTTGTGTCAGACCGATCGTATCATGAGGAGCGAGTGATGAGCGGTAGATTCTGATCGTTCACTTTCTCCTCTTTAGTTTCTAAACTTTTAGTCTCAATGAGAGAAACTCAACCGCCTCGTGACTCATGAAGACCTTTATTTATTGGTTCTAACACTAAAGAGTCTTTTATTCCTGTTGAGGAGTTCAACCCTCTGAACAGACGGTGGTGTCAGAGTTTCTGTTTGTCTCCCACGGACTCTTGTTCTGTCTCTGCAGCAGGTTTTTAACCGCTTCTTCTTCTTCCTCTTCTTCTTCTTCTTCTTCTTCTTCTTCTTCTTCTTCTTCTTCTTCTTTTCTTGTTTCTGCATCAAAACAACCAGAAGCACATAAAAGAGATTTATTTCCTTTTGAATCTCTTTATATTTCTACTCTCAGTGAAAGTGAATCAGAAGGAGAAGCACTTTGATCGATGATGCATTAAAGGTTTCATGATTCAGACTGAACTCGTGTCTCGTCGGGAATTAGTGAAACACGTCAAATTCTTAAATATTTAAATTCTTTTTTACTTTTACTTTTCTTTAATTCTTAATTCAATTTTTTTGTAACCTAAAATATTTGTGACATAAAAACTGAGGACAGTTAATTTGAGCTCACATTCTTTGATTGAATCTAAATAAGAATATTGTCTTTTAATTACGTCTGTTTTAATTTATTTAAATGCAGAAAAAAACATATTTTTAAAAAGCTCTTAACTTGTGTAAACATCTTTGTTTTGCTCTTAATTCCCTCCTCCTGTTTTCTGCTCTTGTTCTCTCTCTTTAAACTGAACTCTCTCAGCTTCCTTTTTTCACGTTTTGAGTCTCATCAAAGCCTCGAGCGTCTCCTCCGTTTCTCTGACTAATTCTGATAGCAAAGAGACCGAAGCCGTCCGACTCCCTTCTCTGTATTTTTAGGCGACGTGGCCGCCATGCTGGATTATGTCATGTGTTGTTTGTTCCTTTTTCTGTGAAACGTGTCGGCTCGGACGATCGTCTCGTAGCGACGTCCGTCCACGTCCCACGGAGACAAAAAACGTCTCTGCTGTCCGGGGAAAAATTGTCCTCCTGGGTTGTGATGTGACTTTGTGTTTGCTGGTTTAGTGGAACTCTGGAAAATTGTAGTGGGCTGTCTGCTGCTCTGTCACGGGCCTCTGATCGTCTGTTGCTTTGTGTTCTTTAATAAATAAAAGTATCAGCGATAGTGAAACGGTGAATCACTGACGTATCAACTCTCTTCAGTGGGTGTTCGATTTATCTCAAACTGTTATTTCATTTTTATTTTCGGCACAATGTTCATTCCTGAACCCGTGCGGCTTCACAGTTAAATTACTAACAAACCCATTTAAAGAATGTTTCCACTCTGACATTTAACATTCTACTTTATCTGAATCAAACAATACGAGCCTCTCTGTCACCTGTCAAGTCATGTTGATACCGAGACTCCCGTGACATTTATTGGTGTCAAATGTTGTTTTTCTCGGCGTGTGTCACATAAAGCTGCGAGTGTATTTGGCATTAATCGTGTCAGACTTGTTTTCTTCTTATAAATAAATAAATCCATAAGTCATACTGAAACTGTGATGCTTTGGAGTGATAATATTACCAGAGCAACAGGGGAAATTTACCCTGTGAAATGTTCGCTTCTCTGACAACCCACTCAGTTTCGACTGGAAAAAAAAAAAAAATCTTTTAACCTTTTTAGCAACAACAAAATGCTGCTTCGAAAAAAAAAAGAAAAAATGAAAGAAGAAGAAACGAGTGAAATGAGGCAGAATATCATCGTCTGCTGTGTTTCTGCACTGCTCATAAAGACTCACATTAATACACTCTTTGTATTTATTCATGACTGAGAGGAGCAGTTTCACAATGACACTTATTATATTATATTACAATATATTCTACTGTTGAGGTTTCTCTTTACACTTCTGCTTAATGACTCAAATTCAGCTTCACTTTTGAATCATTGTTGAAATTTAATTTAGGAACATTTTGAAAGATTTATGATTATTTTGACTCTTTTTTATGGTTAAATGTTTTTTTTACGATTGTTAGAGGAGCAGATATTTCATATCTGGCTCTGCTGAGGAGACGTCGGTGCCGACTGGTTTCAGACGTTAAATGTCAGCGAGGAGTAAATATAAACATGTTTATGGTTTCAGTCAGGCGGTGTTGCGTTCACAGTCCGTGGGTGGCATCGCTCCATCGACTGATCATCACCTCACTGTGTGTGTGTGTGTGTGTGTGTGTGCAGATACATTTATGTATATTATGTATTTCAGTCTGTGGGAATTGAATGTGTCCTGTTCTGTGTATCTGCAAAGATGTGTGTGTGTGTGTGTGTGTGTGTGTGGTTGATTATTTCTGTGTATTTGTACAGACACTATTTGTATTTATTTATATTATTTGTACATATTTTGGTTCCTTTTTCAGTGTGTGTATGTTGTTATTACACATGTAATATTACAACTATGAGCTGGAGCATAGTGTTTGTGTGTGTGTGTGTGTGTGTGTGTGTTTACATGTTTATATCTGAATGTATATGTGCTGACATGAGTGTGTACCTCTACAGTTGTGTGTGTGTGTGTGTGTGTGTGTGTGTGTGTGTGTGTGTGTGTGTGTGTGTGTGTTTAAATGTGTTATGTGTCCATATGTGTAATTATTATCACCACTGATATTGTGGTATACACTATGATACACTGTGTGTGTGTGTGTGTGTGTGTGTGTGTCCACTTGTTAAATATGTGTGCGCATGTAAATTCAGTTTTATTTTTCATAATAATAATGACAATAGTAATAATGATTATAACAACAGGAGCAGCAACAGCGGCAGTAGAATAAATAATAATATGAATTAATAAACTAATTAATAAAAAATGTATAGATACATTTTATTAATGTAATACAACAGCAATAACAGTAACAGTAGTAGTAATGATAGTTAAAGTAGTAGTAATAGTGGTTGTTCTAGAAGTAGTAGTAATGATAGTTATAGTAATAGTGGTAATAATGATAGTAGCAATAATAATAATATAATTGTACTCTCATACAACAGCAGCAACAGAAACAGTAGTAGTGTTAGCAGTACTAGTATTGGTAGTAGTATTCGTAGTGTTAGCAGTACTAGTATTGGTAGTAGTATTCGTAGTGTTAGCAGTACTAGTATTGGTAGTAGTAATGATATTGTTATTATATCTACATTCTACCGACATTCACTGGGTATGTCTGTGTTTATTATTGTTTAATATTCCTGTCGGGTTATTTACTAAAAATACATTCTGTTATTTTTTTGTTCGACACGTTCAATCTTGAAAGTGTCACAGATTCATTTTACATTGATCACAACGACGGGCGTATGACGCAGAAAAGAACAAATAATGATTGTTGTTATTGATATTATTCTAAAAGAGAATATTGTTGTATAAACTAAATGCAGATTCTTCTGAACGACGTCTTTCACAATCAGCAGATCTCAAATCAAAGACGAGGGAATATTTGTGTCGTACGAGTCATACGAGTACTTCTGTGTGTGTGTGTGTGTGTGTGTGTGTGTGTGTGTATGTGTGATAGACAGACAGTTTGTTCCTCCTCTCTGCTGCTCACTCTGTTTTAAGATATTTATATCTGGTATTAATGTGACTTCAGTAACGTGTTGTAGAGATGGAGAAGGCTGATTGTTGACGTACAAAAGTGTCTCTGAAGACTTAACGATATATTGCAATATCACGAAGGTAAATATTAATATACTGGTTCCTCTGATGTTCTGTCACTACTGAATGACCTCAGTGAAGACTTCAGGACATTTGATCTTCTGATTGTGTTTATTGTGTTTGTGTGAAACTGAGAACTCCACCAGAGACACAATCAATGCACTGTGTTGAATATGTGTTGAATGAAAACAGCCTCATTTCACAGTGAATATTCATCTCACCATGTTGGATACTTCGTGCTGCGCTACATGTGCTCTTATACAAATACTACTTTATATGAAACGTGTTGACGGCGTGTCGGGACGGACTCTCTGTCTGCAGCTGCTCTTTTGTGTACACACTGTACATACAGTGTGTACAGTGTGTACAGTATGTAGCGAGCCTCATCAGGAAATGAACACTTAACGAACACACCTACAGAGGTTTTGCTATCGGGACATTATTTCATTCCCGTATTGATAGTTCTGTGTCGTAAACATGGACTACTGTAAATACTTTAATGTTTGCCAGTAAGTCGGTGAATCTCTGGATCAGCTTTGAGTTTAAATACGTGATGTACGAGCCAGTGAGTTCTGAGAGGATGTGAGTGAGCTAGTCCAAACGAGACAGAATAATGAGCTCATTTCATCTTCTCTGTTGTGTCTGTGTGAGAGTCAGAGATGATGATGATCAAAGACATGAATATGAAGATAACTTTGTAGATAACTCTATAAATAACTCTATAAATAACTCTATAAATAACTCTATAAATAACTCTATAAATAACTCTATAAATAACTCTTTATTTAACTCGTATGTGGTTTTGTTTGCAGCGATGTTGAACCCTGCAGGTTTCCAGGAATATTTGTCACTACTACTACTACTACTACTACTACTACTACTATTACTACTACTACTACTACTACTACTACTACTACTACTACTACTACTACTACTACTACTATTACTACTACTACTACCAATGCTACTTCTACTACTACTACTACTATCAATGCTACTTCTACTACTACTATTACTACTACTACTACCAATGCTACTTCTACTACTACTACTACTACTACTAATACTACTACCAATGCTACTTCTACTACTACTAATACTATTACTACTACTGCTACTACTGCTACTACTACTACCAATGCTACTTCTACCACTACTACTACTACTACTACTACTAATACTACTACCAATGCTACTTCTACTACTACTACTAATACTTCTACTACTACTACTACTACTACTATCACTACTAATACTTCTGCTACTACTATTACTACTACTACTACCAATGCTACTTCTACTACTAATAGTAATACTACTACCAATGCTACTTCTACTACTACTACTAATACTAATACTTCTACTACTACCAATGCTACTTCTACTACTACTACTACTATTACTACTACATATACTACTTCTAATACTACTACTAATACCATTACTAATACTGTTGCTTCGTCTGTTTCTGCTGCTGTTGTATAGTAGTATAATTATATTATTATTATTATAATTATCATTATTACCACTACTACTATACTTATTATAACTACTAGTACAACTACTACCACTACTACTCCTACTATTACTATTATTATCATTACTACTACTGTTATTTTTGCTGCTTGTTCTGCTGCTGTAGCTGTTGTATTACGGTATGATTACATTAATATAATAATGTATCTCCATTTTTAATTAATTTGTTTATTTATTTATATTATTAATTCTACTGCTAGTATTGTTTCTGTTGCTGCTGCTCTCTGTTATTGCAGACAAAGTATTTCTGCTACAGTCGGCCGTGTACGGAGAATTGAAAGGCATTGATTCTGTATTTTCCCTGTGCTCAGAGACTGATATTAAAGCTCTCACTTCCTTTTTGAAGCCGCTTTGTTTACCAGCTAACATGCTTCTTCTACTGGCGTCCTCTCTGCTCGCTCACAGCCTCCGTTTGGACAGACACAGAGGTGCACACTCACTCACAAACACAACCATCACATGATCCTCCAGGAGGAAATATTAATAATAATAACAGATAACGCAGCTGTGAGTCACTCTAAATCTGATTCATTGCTGCTTTTTGACAAAGTGTTTGTGAACCACAAACGTGTTTTTTCAGGACAGAAATTAGCTTCACGTTCTGAAATGTGTGAAAGTAAACCACACAAAGGTTCAATAAAGCAGATCTTATTCTTGGAGAGGAATCATTCTGGTTCAGAATACAGTTGGTCTGCTTCAGGATGTGGATTTGAGCTATAATTCTCTTCAGGGTAATACAAAGCACAGTTTCCTCTTAAAGGCAGAAGTTCTTGTGATATTCTGTGACGAGAAGCTCACTCAGTAAATACTCAAATCTTCTGTGTTGGGCTGTTTCACTTTTTGTATTAACTTCTTTAACGGACTGGGAGGAACCCGGAGGGAACCCGGAGAGAACCCGGAGGGAACCCGGAGGGAACCCGGGGAGAACCCGGAGAGAACATGCAAACGTCCAGCCCGGGAATCGAACCCTGGCCCCTCTAGCTGTGTCAAAATCCCATTTTAAATGAAATATCGTTGCTGGTCTACACATCGTATTCTACAAACTTAAGAAAACATCTTTGTTTGGAACAGAAATCACCCACAATAACTTTAATATGTGTTTCATTGAAAATGAGAATAATGACGAACTAACATAAAACAATACGATAGTTTTATGTTAGAGAACCTGAGCGAACTGATTTTGGTGGTAAAAGGTCAAAGGTCACATCCGTCCCATTCTTGTGATGTGTATCTATATCTATATCTATATCATAGATATGGATATAGATATAGATATATGCCTTAAGGGAACTTCTTGGTGTTGTTCACAAACAGGTTAAACTGAGATTTGTACTGTTAGTGGATTTTACAGGCAAAGTTTACATCAACACATTTCAGCACAAAGTTCTTTATTAACACATCAGAAGCATTGAGACAGAGTGCAAGATCTGCGTACTATAAGAAGCTAAAATAGACCGGTATAAAAAAAAAATATATATATATATATATATATAAGCAGACCTGAACCTGAACACATGAGAGGTCAGAAATAAACAATTCAGCACTTTATAAACCAACAAATCAAAGGATTCAGGAATGAAAATAAAATAAATGAGAAATGAGGATTTGTGATGCTCGGGATGCATGCTGGCGATAAAGACGACAGTAAAAGTTGTTCCTTTAATGCAGCGTCAGCATTCTCAAGAATCCTCGAGGGAGAATTCTTCGACTGCGCGCTGGAGAGGAAAGGATATAAATAACACGAGATGAATGTGAATAAATGTCCTCACCAATGATAAAGATAAGAGATGAGATTCAAAGACACCAACATGAGCTCTTCTTCTCTCAGACGCCCACTAACCCTGTGTGTGTGTGTGTGTGTGTGTGTGTGTGTGTGTGTGTGTGTGTGTGTGTGTGTGTGTGTGTGTGTGTGTGTGTGTGTGTGTGTGTGTGTGTGTGTGTGTGTGTGTGTGTGTGTGTGTGTGTGTGTGTGTGTGTGTGTGTGTGTGTGTGTGTGTGTGTGTGTGTGTGTGTGTGTGTGTGTGCGGGTAGACTCTCCCTGGACGACAGGAGGGAATTCTAACATCTTGTTTAAAATATTTCACACGTTTCACAGTTAACGTTCTGCCAGATGTTTGTTTCACTTTCTTGTTTTCAGTGATGAAAGTGATGTCATCATGTTTTTCCATGATTTGTTACATTATTACAGTCTGAGGGAGAGAAGTGTCTGTTTAGTCAGGAATCACCTAAAAACTGCACAGCTCAGAAATATTGTGAATATTTGTATCGTATTCTTTTTGCTTGTCTATATTAATATTTTGGGATTTTTATCTGTACTTGCTTTTATTTTTTATTTCCATTTTTTAAATGTAAAAATAAAAGCAAAACAATTTAAAATAAACCTACTTGGCAACAAATTCTTGCCAAGATAAAAAATGATCTTAATTAAAGTATATCGTTGTGATATCGATGCTGTAGAAAAACTAGTTTCACTTAAAGACGCAGTCAGTCATCCAGCATCTCTGTGGTTTCAGAACACATCGGGCTGCTTCACATAGAAACATTCAAACGGGGTCAATCCAGTTTACAGCGTTCATATCGGCTGGTAGTGTGTGTGTGTGTGTGTGTGTGTGTGTGTGAGAGAGAGAGAGAGAGAGAATCATGTGTGATATCATATTGTGCCAAATATAATTCCAACATCAAAGAGGGAACATTTTGTTGAGTTGACTGAAACATTCATCTCTTATTCAACCTTAAAATAAAATACTTTACATGGTGTCAGACATTAAGTTGTGAAAGTCCTCTTTGAAACAAGATGGGACTCGTTAAAACGGGCCTTTTTGTGTCTTTTGCAGGACTAAGGATTTAAAGGTCTCACCTCAGGGCCATCACACTGGTTTCCACCTCAGGGCCATCACACTGGTTTCCACCTCAGGACCATCACACTGGTTTCCACCTCATTCAGCCGTCCTGACAACTGAAACCAGCTCAGCAACCGGTAAGAGACGTTCATGAAGTCTGATCCTGTTGTTGATGTACAGCTGAGTATCACGGCAGGTTGTGAAATAGTCGAGAAATGTAATATATTGGTTTTGTGTTTAGGGACACAAGTTGTCATTAATGGAAAGTAAATTAGGAGTCTTATTAGCAATGGAGATATAGAATAAATGCATCCATGTGACGAAGCAACAGTCAGAGCAAGTGATGTACTTTATAATATCCAAAGACTTTCAACCAGAAGACTGGTGGTTGATACCACGTTGTGGTTTTTAGTTGCCTGAACCTAACTGTCGGTGTTGTTGCCTGAACCTAACTGTCGGTGTTGTTGCCTGAACCTAACTGTCGGTGTTGTTGCCTGAACCTAACTGTCGGTGTTGTTGCCTGAACCTAACTGTCGGTGTTGTTGCCTGAACCTAACTGTCGGTGTTGTTGCCTGAACCTAACTGTCGGTGTTGTTGCCTGAACCTAACTGTCGGTGTTGTTGCCTGAACCTAACTGTCGGTGTTGTTGCCTGAACCTAACTGTCGGTGTTGTTGCCTGAACCTAACTGTCGGTGTTGTTGCCTGAACCTAACTGTCGGTGTTGTTGCCTCAACCTAACTGTCGGTGTTGTTGCCTCAACCTAACTGTCGGTGTTGTTGCCTGAACCTAACTGTCGGTGTTGTTGCCTGAACCTAACTGTCGGTGTTGTTGCCTGAACCTAACTGTCGGTGTTGTTGCCTCAACCTAACTGTCGGTGTTGTTGCCTGAACCTAACTGTCGGTGTTGCTGCCTGAACCTAACTGTCGGTGTTGCTGCCTGAACCTAACTGTCGGTGTTGCTGCCTGAACCTAACTGTCGGTGTTGCTGCCTGAACCTAACTGTCGGTGTTGCTGCCTCAACCTAACTGTCGGTGTTGTTGCCTCAACCTAACTGTCGGTGTTGTTGCCTGAACCTAACTGTCGGTGTTGCTGCCTCAACCTAACTGTCGGTGTTGCTGCCTCAACCTAACTGTCGGTGTTGCTGCCTGAACCTAACTGTCGGTGTTGCTGCCTGAACCTAACTGTCGGTGTTGCTGCCTGAACCTAACTGTCGGTGTTGCTGCCTGAACCTAACTGTCGGTGTTGCTGCCTGAACCTAACTGTCTGTGTTGCTGCCTGAACCTAACTGTCGGTGTTGCTGCCTGAACCTAACTGTCGGTGTTGTTGCCTGAACCTAACTGTCGGTGTTGTTGCCTGAACCTAACTGTCGGTGTTGTTGCCTGAACCTAACTGTCGGTGTTGTTGCCTGAACCTAACTGTCGGTGTTGTTGCCTGAACCTAACTGTCGGTGTTGTTGCCTGAACCTAACTGTCGGTGTTGTTGCCTGAACCTAACTGTCGGTGTTGTTGCCTGAACCTAACTGTCGGTGTTGTTGCCTGAACCTAACTGTCGGTGTTGTTGCCTCAACCTAACTGTCGGTGTTGTTGCCTCAACCTATCTTTAGTTTTTAACGTAATGTCCGTGTACAACGAAACCAACCGCTTGTATTTCCTGTAAGTTGCTGCTGCGTTGCTGATATCAGACCTGAGTTATTGCTGATGTTAGAGAGCTGCAGTCAATGTGAACCTTACTTCTTCATTCACTCATTTCTAGCTCTCAGTAAGAAGTGATTCATTTCAACAAACTCAAGTTGTCTTTTTGTGGTTTGTTTGAATATTAAAGGTTCAGAATCTGATCTCAGTCTGGAGGAAGCTACAAAAGATCAATCAGGGTTTAAAAAGTCTGTCAGTTACATTTAGAACAAAGTGTTTCACCTCTTTTTACTCCACATGGACTGTTTATCTGCATTCAACCAAAGCCTGCTCTGATGTGATTGGTCGATTCTCCTGTTTCCTCTCATCCCTCCTCTCTTTCCTCTCCTCTCCTCCTCTCCTCTCCTCCTCTCCTCTCCTCTCCTCTCCTCTCCTTTTCTCTCCTCCTCTCATCCCTCCTCTCTCTCCTCTCCTCCTCTCCTCTCCTCCTCTCCTCCTCTCCTCTCTCTCCTCTCCTCTCCTCTCCTCTCCTCTCCTCTCCTCTCCTCTCCTCTCCTCTCCTTTTCTCTCCTCCTCTCCTCTCCTCCTCTCCTCTCTCTCCTCTCTCTCCTCTCCTCCTCTCCTCCTCTCCTCCTCTCCTCTCCTCTCTCTCCTCTCCTTTTCTCTCCTCCTCTCCTCTCCTCCTCTCCTCTCTCTCCTCTCCTCCTCTCCTCCTCTCCTCTCTCTCCTCTCCTCTCCTCTCCTCCTCTCCTCTCTCTCCTCTCCTGTCCTCTCCTCTCCTCTCCACCTCTCCTCTCCTCCTCCTCCTCCTCCTCCTCCTCCTCCTCCTCCTCCTCCTCTCTTGACAGAGTGCAGCAGCTCATATTAATCAGTGAGAGTGGAGTCCGTCTATAAATCACAAAGTCCTAATGATCAATAATAGAAGTGTCATGGCGTCAGATGGAGCAGAAATGCTGCTGTCAACAGCAGAAGCTCATACGTTACTGTGTGTGTGTGTGTGTGTGTGTGTGTGTGTGTGTGTGTGTGTGTGTGTGTGTGTGTATAAAGTGTGTGTGTGTGGTGCTGTATAGAGAGACGCTGCCTGGCAACAGAGGCGATGCCAACAACTATAAAGCAGCTGATAGCAGGAGCTGACTCAGCATTTAGAGTGTGTGTGTGTGTGTGTGTGTGTGGAGATTCTTCTTTTTTTTACATATTGCGATTGATTAAAGAAAGTGTTTTACATGGTTTCTCCTCTCCGTGACGAGTCTTCATGAAGGAGTTACTTAATAAAAGCGTATTTTAATAGTTGCCATGTTTTAAAGTCACATCTTTGTCTACAAATTCATAAAAACACAGACTCAGCTGCCGGTTTATTAGGTACACCTCTGTCAGTCCTGCAGTAAATACTTCTGAGGAAGGTTTTCATCTCATCACGGTTATAACCAGCTGTGTCTCATATTCATGTTATATATTCGATGCAAAGCTTTCTACAGAAACGGAGCACTTGACCCTCGATGGAGGAGGATTCGCTGCTTCAGATGAACATGATGAACGGGGACACTGAGTTAGAGAGAGGGTTCACCTTCTGATCTCCAGCCGATACAAACAGCAGCTCCTCATCCATCAAACGGCTTCACCTCCTGTCGCCAATAATGAACACGCTGATTTATTAAGAGGACAAACCACACGTATTCACACATGAGAGCATGTGTTATATCGTATGAGCTAATGCTAACAATATCTTACAAATAGCTACAACATCTCTCACTTGCTGACAATAAAACAGATTGTTGGCAAAATGTATCTTAAATAAATTCCATATTAATAAAGAAACAATCAAATGAGCTCAAATTAAATTAGCTATTTTTGTATATTGTATGTTTTTTTTGCAACCAGTGAACAGGAAGTGACCATATCTGGACTGAGGAGGAGTGACGTAGAGACGCCGTATACGTCTCTGGTAGAGACCTGTCAATCACTGTGTAGCCCCGCCCCTAAAGCATCCCCTGCTTTATGGTCTGTTTGACTCTAAATGGACCATAATGTACTAAATGAACATCATGCTGTATTGAAGAAGACTTGAAACTAGAGATTGAGACCATAAACTCATGTTTACAATGTTTACTGAGGTAATAAATCAAGAGAGAAGTAGAGTCATTTTCTCATAGACTTCTATAGAACCAGAGGAGTCGCCCCCTGGTGGACACTAGAGAGAATGCAGCTTCAACACGTGAAGCTTTGACTTCACTTCTCAGAACCAGTTTCCTGGAGGTAACGAGCAGAAACAGACGCGTGTAACTGGACTTTTTGTAGGAAAACCCACGAAACATTTTCATAAGAAAGGATACGAGCCGTTGAATGAGGATACGGCAGCTCATCGTCGCATCATGTTGAGTTGAACTCCTGAGGGAGAGGAGGAGACGGGCCGGTTCTACAAGCGTACTAAAACATGCACTGCACCCTCAGTTGAAAGTATAATAGTAGATGTGATGCACGGACTGCGTGCAGCGGTGCATCCTGCATAGAAAGAGGTTTTCTACTTTTTCCTTTTTATTCCAAGCTGCCATATGAGCAGATATCAACTTTAAAATTAGATTTTTTTTATCATATCTATCATATTTTTTATATATTTAATGTCTTTAAATGTTGCACTGTGCTTATTGTCATGCACCAATCACTAAGTCAAATTACTTGTTTGTGCAAAACAGACTTGGCAATGAACCTAACCCTAACCCGACTTATTTAAACTTAATACTGAATCCCTTAATCAGCGTCTACATTCATCAAACTGTTACCTTGATCAACACCAAACTGACCTCCTGTATGTGGACGTTAAATAAACTCTGATCTTCTCCATGAATCCAGGAGTTACAGAGATGATCAGACTCTAAATCCTCCTGTAGCGCTCTTCCTCTTCTTCATCACTGATGAAGGATCCACTTCATCAGACAGAGAAGACGAAGCACAGACTCGTCCATCAGACCGGTTCATCGCTCACTTATCCATCACAGGTCTGTTACAGTTTAATCCTGTTTTCCTACGAAGACGAAGATGTTTAGAAGTGAAGTATGTGTTGTAACGTCCCGAGCAGACATGAATACTTTAACTCTTGTACTGAGTTTCACTCTTTCGTGGGACTGAACCCTCTCTTGACAGCTTTAACGCCGAGTCTGAAACTAAGTGGCGCTCCACTTTAGAAGAAGGGCAGCCCACTCATCCATCTCCTCGGCTCTTCAACAGGATGACGAACGGCGTCTGAAACGTCGCTGTAATGGCTCCGGAGTGAGGAACGAGGAAACGGTTTATAAATGGAAGACTGTAATCCATCTTCTCTGTCCCCGAGGTCTTTTATCTACAGACTGAAGACATCCATCGTCTGGAGAAAGAGTCTGTCAGAGGACTGGATGTGAAGATCTACATGTTTGTATGTGCAAATGATCTCATCTTCATCTTATTCAGTCATTCTAAGAGACGACATGACGGTGAGGAACAAAACAAACACACAACTAACTTCACATGTTGAAAGAACATTTACAGAGAGCATCACTGGTTTTAGAGAGTATCTGACTGTAACGTGGTGTTTCTGATCAAAGTGATCATTTCTGATCAATTCTCTAAAAACAGTGATGCAATGAATCTGTGTAACAAATGGTATGAACTCAAGTTAGCGTGAGAATACATTTCATATATTCATATGTTATGAACAGTGATTCTCTCTAAACGTTCAACATTTGAATCGGCGCCGAAACAAAACCGTGTTTATTACAGATTTATAATAATGCTGCGTCTCACTTCTATCTTTAGGACGATAATTCGTTATTGTGTGTGTGTGTGTGTGTGTGTGTGTGTGAGAACAAGAACAGTCTGAAAGGAAGCAGGAAGCTGCAAAGACGTTGAACATTATAAAGATGTTTATCAAATAGTGTTGTAGTTACATTTTGTGTCGACTTGTATTTATGTGTGTAAAGGTAGTAATTGTGCTCGTGTGTGTTTACTATGATGATGAAACGGTAAGTCTTCTTAACCACCTGGTGTATCAGCTGATTTCTTTATGGTTGTTCATCAAACAGAAGAACAATGAATGTGATCGATTGTTTAGTAAATCATGTGGATTAAAGGAACATTTAGCAGCTTCAGTGAAGACTGCTCCACTCTATTACTGTAGACCAGGAGTCTTCAACGTGTTTCAGGCCAAGGACCCCCAAACTGATAGAGATGGAGCAGGGACCCCCGACTATGTATATTGTATAACATTGTGTTTTATATTAAACTGGGCCTAGTGCCATGTATCAACCTCTTTATTGTGCATTCAATACTAAGCTATTCAAATAATACACAGGTTCATATATTCATGTTTTTATTGTAAACATGAAGGTCCAGTGAGGAGGGGGGCCGTGACACTGACATTCATAAACACACCTTATCAGCTGATACCAATGTTAATATCAACACTGTCTGTTAATCACATGATAATCATGCATACAAGCTGTTAAAATGTATGTTTTTATTTTAAACATAAATGTGGAAATGAAAATGAGTGATGGCCTATTAGTGCTACTGCCATGCATCAACACACCTGTTATCATGCTCACAATACTGAACTATTACAATAATGGACACAGTCATGTTTGGGGGAAGAAGAAAAAAAATAAAATGTAATAATTGTCTAATCAACCAAACATTTCACGGACCCCCTGTTGAAGACCTCTGCTTTATACTATTAATAATCTATACTATTAAACACAGCTAATCTATACTCTAACAATACTATGCATCCTGTGCTGTTTTTGATCCCACAGTTTGTTATAGTAAATATATTAGATCATTTTATGATTCTTGATTTTGATACCTGAGGATCCTTGATAAAGCGTACGAGTGGTTAGCGTCATTCTTAGATTGAAATGTTACAAATGTTATGGGCCTATGAAGCACTAATGATGCTCTGTACTATGAGCTACATCGTGTGATGCAGTGGGCCTATGAAGCACTAATGATGCTCTGTACTATGAGCTACATCGTGTGATGCAGTGGGCCTATGAAGCACTCATGATGCTCTGTACTATGAGCTACATCGTGTGATGCAGTGGGCCCATGAAGCACTAATGATGCTCTGTACTATGAGCTACATCGTGTGATGCAGTGGGCCCATGAAGCACTAATGATGCTCTGTACTATGAGCTACATCGTGTGATGCAGTGGGCCCATGAAGCACTAATGATGCTCTGTACTATGAGCTACATCGTGTGATGCAGTGGGCCTATGAAGCATCATGATGCTCTGTACTATGAGCTACATCGTGTGATGCAGTAGGCCCATGAAGCACTAATGATGCTCTGTACTATGAGCTACATCGTGTGATGCAGTGGGCCTATGAAGCACTCATGATGCTCTGTACTATGAGCTACATCGTGTGATGCAGTAGGCCCATGAAGCACTAATGATGCTCTGTACTATGAGCTACATCGTGTGATGCAGTGGGCCTATGAAGCACTAATGATGCTCTGTACTATGAGCTACATCGTGTGATGCAGTGGGCCTATGAAGCACTAATGATGCTCTGTACTATGAGCTACATCGTGTGATGCAGTGGGCCTATGAAGCACTAATGATGCTCTGTACTATGAGTTACATCGTGTGATGCAGTGGGCCCATGAAGCACTAATGATGCTCTGTACTATGAGCTACATCGTGTGATGCAGTGGGCCTAT
>JAVDOI010000087.1:486185-543685 GCA_032191485.1 Leptoclinus maculatus | reverse complement strand
TAAAGCTTCTGCTCGTAACATGCAGTCTTTTCAGAATAAACTTCCATGTTCACAGGAAACATAGTTTTCACTCGTTACAGGAGCTCTTTACATGCATAGTGAATTTTCAAAATAAACTTCCATGTTTACAGGAAACTTCAAAAAATGTCTTTCTTATGATTGATTGCTTATTTTTGTTTTCCAATATTTCACCCCCATCCACTATTTATTTGAATTGATTCCCAGCTGTGCGTCTGTTTCCTTAGTTTTTAGTTTGTAGTAATCTGCTTTGATACTTTATGTTGTCCGTTCTCCGGTGTACAATCAACATGCATTTGAGCTGTTTTCTCTTTCTCAGCACTGCCTCAATTTGTCTGTGAAGTCGTTGGTAAATGTTCCGCTTGTTTCCCACCTGAGTCCAGGTGCAGCACAGGTAGATGACCCGGGTGAAGCTCCTGTAAACAGCTCCCTGATAGCAGTGACTCACTGGGGTGTTGTGCTGCAGACGTCAGAGGATAAGAGGAGCGTCAACAGATATTCATCAAGACGTGCTTGTACTCCGACACCTGGCCGTCTCAGCGTGTGTGCAAATGTTTTTCTACGTGCTGACTCACCTGTTCACAGATATGCACTCGTTTTCATTTTAACATCTTAAACAATCTCGTTAGAGATCCATAAAACGGGCGCTGGAGCTTCCTGGTGACTGACGTCGTGCTGCGCAAGTAACCAAAAGACGTCACACTTCTCCTTTCTTTTATCAAATCAAAGCAGTCCGTTTCAACCTGTTTCAACAGGAATTACAGCGACGATATGGTTTCAGTGGGCCAGTTAATGAAGTGTTTTATAACTGTTGCACTCCGGACCGGGTCACCTTGTGCAACGCTCGGTAAATATTTATTTAACTTTAAAGTTCAGAGCATTGTCGCCCTGGAGACATACGTTTATTAAAGAAAAACACAAGACGTCAGGTGTTTCGTGCAGATAATTCACACAATTAACATTTTTCTTATCTTGGATGCATTTGACTCCAGTAATTAACAGAACAGTGAAATGAAAAGTTTCTCAGGAGCAGCGTGTTCAACCTTCTTCTCCCTTCTGTGGATCATTTTTAAATGGTTTTGACTTCCTAAACATTCCCGTCAGCTGTCAGAAGCTCATATTGTCTATTAACACCACAGTAAGTCCTCTGTTGTGTTGTAACCGTGAGCGAGCCGCTGTACAAAGTCTCGTCTTGTTTGTTAGATTAGAAATCACTTCGCCAGACTTCATCACAAAGACGGTGCGACACAAACACAAAGAAACGCCTTTAAGTCTGTGATGATGAAGCTGACCGGAGGATAAACCGGAGTACTGATGGGTCGCAAACGTGTGTGTGTGTGTGTCTGTGTGTGTGTGTGTGTGTGTGTGTCTGTGTCTGTGTCTGTGTGTGTGTGTGTCTGTGTCTGTGTCTGTGTCTGTGTGTGTGTGTGTGTGTGTGTGTGTGTGTGTGTGTCTGTGTCTGTGTCTGTGTGTGTGTGTGTGTGTGTGTCTGTGTGTGTGTGTGTGTCTGTGTCTGTGTCTGTGTCTGTGTGTCTGTGTGTGTGTGTGTGTGTGTGTGTGTGTGTGTGTGTGTGTCTGTGTCTGTGTGTGTGTGTGTGTGTGTGTGTGTGTGTGCGCGTGTGCGTGTCTGTCAATGCAGGGCCTCAGGCCTCTGTGACTGAGAATACGCCCAGACATGTCCAACAGCAACCTTGCCACACACACAACCACATATAAAATCTCTGTGCAGCAGAGATGCTCAGCTGGTTTACAGCTCAGATAAGACAGACCTGGGTTCAGTGGACTCGTGTTCTGGTGAAACTATAACTCTGGCCCCTCTGGCCCCTCAGTGGCCCCTCTGGCCCCTCTGGCCCCTCTGAGGCAGACGTCCCGAGCTGCCTCTCGTCACAGACGAATCTCACAGGTGGAAATCTCAAATGCCGGTAAAATAAACCCCAAACTGTCTGCATACTAATGTTCCACACCGAACCTGTTGGGTTCAAACACACTATGGAACGTTTCCCGTTTGGTTTGAGTTCATCTGTCGCCTCGTTTTCTACTTCGTGGTCCGACTCGAGTCACTTTAGGAACCAGATCTTCTTCATTTAGTTTTCCCAGCATCGCCTCAGTGTAGCCGGGGTCCCGGAGGAACGTCTGCACTTCGTCTGTTAGTGCTCAGCGTAGTTTTGTAAGATGCCATCATTTAAAAACCTGTGTTGAGTGAATACAAGCTGTGCTGTTGGTTTATCTGTCGGTGACGCGCTAGACTCCTCTATAGCGTTCGATTTGGACCTCGTGTCGGTTTCTATGAATAGTGTCTCTTTCAAAATGAACTCCCACTGTCGGGTTCTTAGTGTTCAGGCGGTTCTTGGTTTGTCGTAAGCTGTACAGATTGTGAACATTGTGACTTTGGGCTGTAGAAATATATTCAATTGAATTAAGCAACAAAACTACTCGGCCGGGTTCATAAAAGCGTGTTTTGGATTTAGATAAACCTGTTTGTTACGTACAACGTCTGTTCAGTAACAGCAGGGTGAGAAAGGTCTCCTGGGTGAAAGTCCTGTGTTTGTTTGACTCATTCATGCACAACGACCGTAACCCGACAAACTGTCTGTCTGTCTGTCTCCCTCTTTGTCCTCTGTGAGCGTCTCACAGTCAGAGGGACAACGGGCCGCTCGTCTTATGGTGCTCATAACTTCATGACGTTATTTTATTTATTTGTAAAGTTTTAGTGAAAAGACGAACTGGACCAGGAATCAAAGGCAACAATGTAGATGTAATGAGGTCAAAGGTCAGAGCAGCAACACGTAACTCTGCAGAGTAAAAGGGAAGTGTCACGAAGAGAAAACGAGAAACACGGTAAAAGTGGAACACGTTTGTGTTTCCTGCAGCAGCTGAAGCTCAACAGAGGAGAAAGATAGTAACGCCTTGCTCAAGGACACTTCAACACAAGTCTTCAAAATGAACGAGTAAACTCAGTGTGTCAACTTATACTGATGACGTTATTAAATAAATAATCATCATTCATTATATATTATATATTATATATGATATATTATATATTATATATTATATATGATATATGATATATGATATATTATATATTATATATTATATATTATATATTATATATTATATATTATATATTATATATTATATAGTATATGTTATATGTTATATGTTATATATTATATATTATATATGATATATTATATATTATATATTATATGTTATATGTTATATATTATATATTATATATGATATATTATATATTATATATTATATATTATATATTATATATGATATATTATATATTATATATTATATATGATATATTATATATTATATATTATATATTATATGTTATATGTTATATATTATATATGATATATTTTATATTAATATATTATATATTATATATGATATATGATATATGATATATGATATATGATATATTAATATATTATATATTATATATTATATATTATAATAATATTAATTATAATAATTATATATTATATATTATAATAATAATTATAATATTATATATTATATATTATATATTATATATTATATATTATATATTATATATTATATGTTATATATTATATGTTATATATTATATATTATATATTATATATTATATATTATATATTATATGTTATATATGATATATGATATATTATATATGATATATGATATATGATATATTATATATTATATATTATATATTATATATTATATATTATATATTATATATTATATATTATATATTATATATTATATGTTATATATTATATATTATATATTAATATATATCCAGACAGAGGAGGTCTGCTGTCTTTCAGCAATAAACATTTAAATTTCATAATTGTCATTTTGATTCAGTCACACGTGAGACTTCCGGGTAGAAATACAGTTTCATGTCGGATATATTTACATCATTAGAAGACATTTAAATCATAACCTGGATTATGAAGTCATGTATTTATATATATATACTGTTTGTGAGGACGGGACGTCTTATTTCCTCTCTAAAGTGAAATAAACGTGGATGTAATTAAAGGAACTTTGGACTTACTTTCTTTGACAGCTCCCTCAAAAAGCAGAACCTTTCCTGCCAAACGTGTCGTTGTTTGTAATAAACAGAGTTTAACAGAGCATCATTAATAACTGTAGCAGAGTGACTCGTCAGTCTGGTGGTTTTCACAGACGTAGAAGAAGAATGAGTCAGAAGATGGACGATCGATAGAAAATGTTCAAATCACAAAACGGAAGAAAAGACGTGAACGGTTGAAAGTAAAGTCAAATTGTGAAACACGATGAGAGTCGTCTGATGAAGCTCATGACTCAGAGCTGATCCATCAAACAACAAGCTCCTGATCCAAATCAATGTCAACACAAACACATTTACAGACATTTTCATTTCAGGGTTTAGTTTGTTTGGTTTGACCTTTGACCTCCAGCTGGTGGCTGGTCTCCTTCCAAACAACAGTTGAGAGTCGAAGGACTCGTATCTGAGAAACCATTTGTTACACTAATTAAATGGAAAGTGAGTCGAATCCTGCCCTGACATGTGTGAAACCACACACACACAGACACACACACACACACACACACACACACACACACACACAGACACACACACACACACAGACACACACACACACACACACACAGACACACACACACACACACAGACACACACACACACATACACGTATGTGATGAAACATGCTATTTTGAAAGTAGCTGAGTAGATATGATTTGCATCGGTAGTGTGGCAACTGCAAATGTTAAATGTCAAATCTATTTCTGTTTCTGTGTGTTGTTGTTTTACACAAATTCTCACAAGATTATTTTTTGTGACGTAAAATCAAATCGAGGAAACGTTTCATGAAAACCTTTAAACCTTTAATGTCACCAGGTTCACATTTACACATTTGAATTATGATACAAATGTATTTTCCTTAAATATTGCCTTCACTTTGTTGAACCAATAAGTCTGAAAGACGTCTGTGAAATATGAACTAGTGCTGATGTCATCAATAAATGGTTTATCAAAGTGTTTTTATTAAGATAAATAAATAAAGTTAAATGATTTTAACCGAAGCTTTTTAAAACTCATGTCAAGCTACACATGAAGGGTTCAGAGAGCTTTGGTTAAAATGGAGAAGCACACACACACACACAACACACACACAGACACACACACGCACACACACATACACACACACACACACACACGCAGTCACACACACAGACACACACACACACACACACAGACACACACACACACACGCAGACACACACACAGACACGCACGCACACACACACGCACACAGGCAGGCAGGCACACACACACACACACACACACACACACACACACACACACACACACACAGCGGTTCCTTGTTGTTGAGTCTCAGGAACACGCTGTGTGTTCTTGTTCAGACAGACCGGACATCAGGCGGACATGTTGAAATGTGAACTTGCAAAGTCATACTCGCACTGACGTCGTCGCGTATGACATCATCAGGAAGTGGTGCAACTCTTGCTCTTCTGTGCATTCATTTGGTTATATTTAATATTTTAGATAATGTTCCTAAAAGGACTTTTGTGAATTGGACTGTCGGAGGATTAATGTATTAAAATAGTTGTCGAGTCAATTTGCAACCATTTTTCTTACTTCTACAGATGTCATTTCTTTAAGATTAATCTTCAACATCGGACCCGATGAGCACAAAACTCATGATTTAATAAATTGTTCTGCGACTTGTTAATGTGATGCTTAGAGGTGAGAAGAGGAAGATGATTCACCCCAAACTGCTGCTGAAGACGAAGACTTGTACTTCCAGTTTCTCTCTGTGTGTATATATATATATACTATATATATATATATACTATAAATATATATATGTGTTTATATATAGAAGAGTGATGGTTTGTCCTCATTATTTAGGATTCAGCAGTCAGTTTGGGGCAGTTGGAGAGAAACATTTATGATCCCTGTGGGAGAAATTAAAATGTAAATATGAGCAGACGACTACAGAACAATACAAGAATGAGCTGTAACATGACATTAAAGCAAACGGTGACGTGACAGAAGAATGAGTGTATTTATGAAACGTATTTATGAAACGTATTAATGAAACGTATTTATGAAACGTATTTATGAAACGTATTTATGAAACGTATTCATGAAACGTATTCATGAAACGTATTAATGAAACGTATTCATGAAACGTATTCATGAAACGTATTCATGAAACGTATTCATGAAACGTATTAATGAAACGTATTTATGAAACATATTAATGAAACTTATTTATGAAACGTATTTATGAAACGTATTAATGAAACGTATTAATGAAACGTATTTATGAAACGTATTCATGAAACATATTTATGAAACGTATTTATGAAACGTATTTATGAAACTTATTAATGAAACGTATTTATGAAACTTATTAATGAAACGTATTTATGAAACGTATTTATGAAACTTATTAATGAAACGTATTTATGAAACGTATTAATGAAACGTATTCATGAAACGTATTCATGAAACGTATTTATGAAACGTATTAATGAAACGTATTAATGAAACGTATTTATGAAACGTATTAATGAAACGTATTAATGAAACGTATTAATGAAATGTATTTATGAAACGTATTAATGAAACGTATTCCTGAAACGTATTCATGAAACGTATTAATGAAAAGTATTCATGAAACGTATTCATGAAACGTATTAATGAAACGTATTCATGAAACGTATTCATGAAACGTATTCATGAAACGTATTCATGAAACGTATTAATGAAACGTATTTATGAAACGTATTTATGAAACGTATTCATGAAACGTATTCATGAAACGTATTCATGAAACGTATTCATGAAACGTATTCATGAAACGTATTCATGAAACGTATTCATGAATTGTATTCATGAAACGTATTCATGAAACGTATTCATGAAACGTATTCATGAAACGTATTCATGAAACGTATTCATGAAACGTATTCATGAAACGTATTCATGAAACGTATTAATGAAACGTATTAATGAAACGTATTTATGAAACGTATTAATGAAACGTATTTATGAAACGTATTAATGAAACGTATTCATGAAACGTATTCATGAAACGTATTCATGAAACGTATTCATGAAACGTATTCATGAAACGTATTCATGAAACGTATTCATGAAACGTATTCATGAAACGTATTCATGAAACGTTTTCATGAAACGTATTCATGAAACGTATTCATGAAACGTATTCATGAAACGTATTCATGAAACGTATTAATGAAACGTATTAATGAAACGTATTTATGAAACGTATTAATGAAACGTATTCATGAAACGTATTCATGAAACGTATTAATGAAACGTATTCATGAAACGTATTCATGAAACGTATTCATGAAACGTTTTCATGAAACGTATTCATGAAACGTATTCATGAAACGTTTTCATGAAACGTATTTATGAAACGTATTAATTAAACGTATTCATTAAACGTATTAATTAAACGTATTCATGAAACGTATTCATGAAACGTATTCATGAAACGTATTCATGAAACGTATTCATGAAACGTATTCATGAAACGTATTCATGAAACGTATTTATGAAACGTATTAATGAAACGTATTCATGAAACGTATTCATGAAACGTATTCATGAAACGTATTTATGAAACGTATACATGAAACGTATTCATGAAACGTATTCATGAAACGTATTCATGAAACGTATTAATGAAACGTATTAATGAAACGTATTTATGAAACGTATTAATGAAACGTATTTATGAAACGTATTCATGAAACGTATTAATGAAACGTATTAATGAAACGTATTTATGAAACGTATTCATGAAACGTATTCATGAAACGTATTCATGAAACGTATTCATGAAACGTATTCATGAAACGTATTCATGAAACGTATTCATGAAACGTATTCATGAAACGTCTTCATGAAACGTATTCATGAAACGTATTCATGAAACGTATTTATGAAACGTATTCATGAAACGTATTCATGAAACGTATCTTTTGGTTCAGAGACGTCGACGTTCAGCGTTCCCTGTAGTTTGTAGACGTACTCACGTTGTTTCTGCAGCGATGGCCTTCTCACTGATGTGAAGTTATTCAGCCTCAGAACAATACGTGACATTGTGAGTGATGTAATCTTCAGTTATTACCTGTTCGCTCTGAAACACATGGCGTTGTAAAGGTGGATTTCTGGGCGAGGAATTAGATGGATTTAGATTAAAAAATACTTCATGCAGAAGAAACTTGTGGATTAAGCTTCTTGTTTTCCCAAAGTTAAAGTTCAATGTTCCATCCCGACCCTCTGGATACATCGCTTGGCAAAAGTTGAATTCATTACAAAGTAAAATCTTTAAGTTGCTGTTTATTTACAAGATGCAGTGATGGTGGTTTGTTTAACGTGGATTATTTTAAGGAAATGTGGGAAAAAAAATCTGACTTTTAACAACAGCCTCACTCATATTCAACCACTACATCATCAAATACAATACTTCTGGAGCTAAAAGTGTAATATTTACTAATCTCAGGGCCTACAGCATGAATGTGTTCAGCAATGAGTGAACGTGTTCCATCTGAGTCTAAAACTAAATCTCTGCTGTCTTATATATCTGTTCAAAAATAGCTCAGCCAATCACAGGAGACCACACTCTCAGGTACGCTGTCAGCCAATCAGCCTCTGTGTCCCAAAGATGAGTCACAGGCACAATCGAGGCAGGAACCTGAGTGGAGGGAAGAGTTCTGAGTCACCAGGCAACAGTTTCTCATTGGTGGACCTGCCAACCAATGAGGAGAGAGAACCAGCTCAGGAGGCGGGGCGGTGAGTGACTTTAGCTAACATCATAGCTCATCTTCAGCAGAGCACTGTTTCTACAGCAGGTTTGTACGAATACAGGCGTGAAAGAGAGTGAATGACAAACAGTTAAGAGTTCATGTAAGATGATGCTTTTTACCGTTTTATGTCAACTGATGTTTTGAATATATGTGTTTCTGTTAATCCAGGTTGAAGAGTCCTTGTCGAGCTCTTTGGTCATATTTAAACTTGTCATGTGAAGCGTCACTTATTCGGGTAAAAACCACATTTAAAAACACTCAACACGATTAAAAGTCTTTGTCGGCCAGAACACAAATCTGATGGAACTCCGTCCCGGTTTGTTCGAGCTCCGTGGGAATCCGGGTCCGTCCAGCAGGTGGTGATGCACCTGAAGCTGTTCGGTAACCTCCAGAAGAAGAAGAGCGTGTTTGGAGGAGGAGGATGTTGGGTCAAAGAAACACAGGACTTTCACTCAGGAGATGTGCTTGTGAAGCCAAAAGTCTTGTTCACTTATAAGTTAGTGACGTGTTTCGTACTGAAGTTACGTTGTTTAAGTTCTCATTTTACGTGGTTTTCGTACTTACTTTATGTTGTTTACGTACTTAAGTTAAGTAGTTTTCATACTTATTTTCAAACCATGAAGTATTCGTTGTAGTGTTGTGTACCCAGCGACGTTCCTGTAGTTTGTTCAATGAGAAGCTGTTCCCAACGTTAACCCTGTAATGACTCTGAAAGTTAAAATGTGACTCACGAGACGAAGAATGTCCTAAAAGTGTATTTATACGCCTTAATCCCACGAGATCACGTTGTAATATGACTCACGGAGGAACCAGGTCTCCCATAAACCAATATTAATGCCATTTTATATTTTAAAATTCTGTATCTAGAGGTTTGAGTAACGAACACCGTCCACACAGCGCTTCATGTTCATGTAGTAAAACATCTCAACCTTCACGTCTAAACACGAGATCAGTCTGTAATTTACTGACATTATATTACAAATATTACACTAGATTATAAGTAATATTACAGGATACAGGCCTATTTATCCAGTATTCCTGTTTCCTGAGAGGATCCTCCTGGTTTGAACTGTTATTCTAGGACCTCTGTGTTTGGAGGACGTAATGATAGAGGTAGATCGAGGTGGTGAACTAGTCCATGTGAACTGAACTTTAGACCAGGGTTTAAGTAGACCACCACAGCCTCCAGGCCTCAGGCCCACACACTGTGAGCACTGAAGGCACCTGGAGAACAGAAGACCTCGTTCCTTCTCCTCAAACACACCAGGTGGGATTATTATTTGTTTCAGCAGATGTTTTCAGTTCAAGTTAAACAATTTGTGTTTTTGAATAAAGGCTGAACTAACGGGAGCCGTGGCGGGGCTTCCTCCCCTCGGGTTGGTTAGGGTGGTAAAAAAGTATGGGGGGGGGGGGGGGGATCAATAACAATAACAATAACTAAAGGAGAATATGATTTTAAACAGTGAGGCCCAACAAAGCAACACAGACTAAGGTTAGAGTTAAACCTGATAAACAATAGATAAAGCAATAGCACCAATCAATACCATGAAGATACAATAAGAAATACAACGAATTAAATAGAAACAATAGAGAAAATAAATACAATAATTAACATTAATAAATAACATGACATAGTTTAGTAAAATAAAATAATATCAATAATAAAATAAAGCAGAAAAGGGACGACATCACATCAAATCACATAAAGGGATTTAAAAGAAATGAGACTGTATACTGTGTATATATGTATGTGTGTATATATATACACATATACATATATACACACACACACACACCAACATGTTCCGATAGACTGGGATCTTTGAGAACTCCCCCGCTGAGTGTTTGTGGTCTCCGTTCGCTGGAAGCATCAAAGTGAAACTGAGGAGTCAGAAACGATCGACTAAAGTTCGTGATTCAGTCCGACGCAGACTGTGATTCATGGACACAAATGTTCATTTTTCTCTCTGTGTCTCAGGATAAAGAAATACCAGTGGAAAGGGAATTTGATCCTTTTTGGAGGTGGACACGTATTAAACACATTCATGTGTTCAGAGATAGAAACGTCGTATTAAATATCGACAAAGGTCTCTTTATTAAAGCCGGTCGATACACACGGGACCTTTCATGAACTCAACGATATGCAGAGTTCAGCTGCTTTAATCCTCCACTCTGTGAGTCATGTCTTTGTGTTCCTTAGTATTTCATACTATTATTTATATGTTATTATAAATATATGTATATTTAAAGGCTATTATTTAAAGCTTCTCTAAACTCATTCTGCTACACAGGAAGTGAAACTGAACATTTCCACAAAGGAGGATAAATTCTGAGGAAAACGTGTCGCAGGACGACAAACAGAGTCAGAGAGGTGTTATCATAAACTCTGTTAACATAAAAACTCCTTCAATTCATAAAACATCTTTGAGCTGAAATACAAGGAAGACAAGTCGTGTCTGCAGGTTTCAGAGGAAACGGTTTATGTTTGAATACAAAGACTCAACAGAGACTCGACATCAGAGGAAAATACACATTATATACATTATATACAACGTTGACTTTGTAACAAATAGGAAGGATTTGATATCTAACATGAGTTTATGGTTTGCAGGGCGTGTTCGTGGATGAACATGTAGAGTTTGAGCATCAATGTTTCTCTTCATCCAAACAGAAGTGAAACATCACTTTACACGTGTTTTTAAATTAGGAGAGGAAGAAGTATTCTGAACAGAAAGGGGCAGTAACGCAACTTTAAAATACATCTAAAGGTTCAGAATCGTACTCCAGAACCGATACAATGAGATATACGTAGATACTTCATAACTAGTATTTGAATGATGTATCTGCTCTGATTTAAAGAACTTTGTATTCTGTTGAGTTTCATCTAAAAACAAGGTTTCTATGTAAAAATGAATCAAACTATGTAACTGATTTAAGTGATGTTCTCAGATGTTCTCTTTCATCTTAAAGTTCACTGAATGTAATATGTGTTGACAGAACAAGAAGGGCTCCAGTTGTTGTTCTAGGTTCTGATTCTTCACTTCAGTTTTTACAGAAAGTTGTATTTCTGGTTGCATTTTGCAGTTTGTCACGTATTGTCTGAGTCAGATCTTCCTGACTTCTGGCAGACGAGAGGAGGAACTTCATCATGAGCCATGAATCCCTCCCCGAACACGTCACAGATGAACTGCAGCTCTCTCTCTCTGATTGGTTCACAGAGAAAATGGAAGGCGGGGCTTACAGTGTGGTGTGATTACCGGCAAATGGGGGACGGATCCCTGAGGAAAGTACCTGGAGGTTTGAGACGGGGCCGGAGTCATGTGGCTGCAGGCTGAGTGAACTTAGTGGTTTGTTTCACGAGGAAACATCACAGGTTCTCTCCACGTGTTGAAGGTACCGAGACCAACTAATCTGCTACATTCATCTCTGTTCTTTGCTCTTATTTTCACAGGAAATGTGTCCAAATCTCCCTCATCTCATGAGAATATGTGTTTGATTTGAATGCTACCGAGGAGCTCGTTGCATGACGAACCTTTATGAAACAGAAGAGCTCTGACACACACACACACACACACACACTGTGTGCACTGGTCTCATCGTAGCTATGTACTAAAATAAATGTGCTGAGTCGTAGATATCCCACGAAATCAATTTGTATGTTAATCCACGTCGTCATGAAGGAGGAAGTTTAAAGAACAAGAGTTCAGTCGATCTTTGATCCTCATGAGGAACAAGAAGTCGACGTAACGTCTGTACGTCAGTAACGCTGCTTTCATCGTTACTTCAACCCAAACAAACGTCTTCTCTGAACCTAACTAAGTAGTTTCCTGTGAAGATGGAAGTTTGTTTTGAAATGAACACGTGTTGCTGGACTTTGAACGAGGAGTAACTCAGATACGAGAACCGTTGTACGAGGACTGGTTTGTGATGAACCCACGGACTCAGAAAGAGACTCTGAGAGTCTCCTCAGTGTTTACCTCCGTTCACCTCCGTTTGGCTCAGTGACGCATGTTTTCCATGACCCTCCAGAAGGCCTTTCATGTGGCGGACCTGATCCCCATCCAAACGACGCCCAATGACATCATCACGTTACTGCAGAACATTAGCCGGTGAAATAACCTCTCGTGGTTTCTAGAAAGGTAAGGACCGACGATCATTGGTGTGCAAATTAAAATATGAATATTATAGAACAGAATTCAAGCACCTTCCCTGTAAACCATGTCGCTGTTCATAATGGAGTCATGACAACAGTTACACACCTTCACATGTTTTACACCTGTGTGTTTTTATTGAGACACACGTTGTAAAGCAGCATTCGCATGAACTTCAACCCTCTGAATACATATTACATGAGGACAAACTTCTTCTTCAGCGCTAACATATGTGAAATGAAGTTAATATCTGCGGCTGGCAGCTGTGTGACTATTATGAAGGTGAAACCTGACGCCCTGCTGTAATAGATTAAAGCTGAATGGAGGAAGGAGGAAAACTAAATATACAGTGTTGACAGTGTTTACGTCGCAGACAAACAAACGCACGTTGTTTTAATAAAAACGGTCGATCTTTTTCCATGAGATCTCTGGACAGCAGGACTCGCTGAGGACTCGCTGAGGACTCGCTGAGGACTCGCTGAGGACCCGGAGGTGTTCAGGTTCAGGTTCTGAGATATTTAAAACTGATCCGCCGTCGGCCCAAACGTTAAATATGAGCACGTGTTGGTTTGTAGACACAGTGTTGTCATCGCTAACCTGTGTAACACAATACTTCACAGTTGAGCCCTCGTTATATTAAAGCACTTCGTTAAGAGCTAATTATAAAATGTATATGAAATGATTAAAATGAACAGTAAACACAAAGAGGTCACTGCAGCGGACGGATCATAAGAAGCAGTTTGAATGCTCTACTACTGTGCACCGTAACGTGAAGGAGGAAGTATAAAGACAGGAAGTGGAGGTGAATGTTCTCTGATCGTTCAACGTTGATTCATCGTAACATAACTTCTGTAACGATCGTTTCCTGAACATAACTAAGGAGTTATGAGTTATTATAGGATCATTTTTAATCTCTCACTAGTTTACTAACCCCAGCTTTAAGATGAACGTTCATCTTAAAGCTGGAGCCTGGACGGTCGGTCACATGACTCGTACTGAAGAATCCCTGAGGAGGAATCCTCAACTTCTGCATTAAGTTCTTCATCGGAGCCGAGCGGCTCGTCTCCCAGACGAGGACCGTTCCCCGACTGACCCGAGTGACCTCGGTGTGGTTCAGCGTGTGTCATGAGGCCGGATTCTGATGTATGAACTTCCGACGCCACTTCCTCATTCGAGCCGTCTTGTTACCATTTCTGGGAAATGGAGCCACGTCTCAGCGGTGACACGCCGGGCAACAAGAAGACACACTGGCTCTCTGAGCTCATATTGTGTGTTAAATATTGATTCCTTTGATCTGAGTCGGTGTGTGTTTCATGTCCTCGTGTTGTCGTTCAGTGTAGCCACTGATCCAAAGGACGATATGTAAAAGTGCTTCATGAAGAGACAGATTCTGAAAAAAGTATCTTTTCTAATAATTCAGATTTTTTTAATCTCAACAAAAACTGAATCTTACATTTCCCATAATGCACCACAGTTGGTCATTTCCTCAGAATCTCCCTCGTCTTTTAAACTCCTCTCTCACGGTTTGTGTCCAGATCAAACTTCATGTGTGAAATCAGTTTTCAGTGCATCTGCAGTAATATTTTCTATGATTTATTTTGCTCCCTGAATTAATTGGCCGCTCAGTTTTATGGATTTGATCACAGCACAATATGGAGCAACACAATGCAACACAAAGCCTTCGGATGAGATTCAAAAAAACACAACAAGACAACGAAACGCAACGCTTTGCAACCCGACCCCTCGCAGCTCGTACAGGTCTCGTCTCTCCTCGTCCTCCGTGGAGGAGAGGCTCGTCTAGTGCCCGAGGAGATGCAGCCGCTTTGATTCCTTTTTGCTTTTTGAAGATGTGAAACCTTTTGATTCTGAAACCTGTGGTAGTTTCTGCAACAACACCTGATTTCTAACTCACGTGGGGTTTAAAGAGCTCTTTCTCACAGATTAGATCTGTCAGAGAGGCTGGTTCGATGAACAGAGCTCCACATGGAGACGGATTCATGTTGTCTCATCAGTAACGCTGCTCTGTCACAGCACTGTCACACTTTCCTTATATGGTCACATTCAGGTTATTTCATTTCACTGAATTATGTCCAAACAGATCAGCGTTTCACTCCTTTCATCAGTTTGTGTCTCTGGTTCATCAACATGTGTCCTTATTACTGCGCGTCATCATTGACTGCATCAGTTAGTGTGTTAGCAACAAATTACAACATTAAACTCTCAAAAATCATTTCAACGAAAGCTGCAGTTATAACAATAACACGACGTTTCTATCATCAGGACTTTATCCTACTTTATCCTACTTTATCCTACTTTATACTACTTTATACTACTTTATACTACTTTATTCTACTTTATACTACTTTATACTACTTTATACTACTTTATCCTACTTTATACTACTTTATCCTACTTTATACTACTTTATACTACTTTATACTACTTTATCCTACTTTATCCTACTTTATACTACTTTATCCTACTTTATACTACTTTATCCTACTTTATACTACTTTATCCTACTTTATACTACTTTATACTACTTTATACTACTTTATCCTACTTTATACTACTTTATACTACTTTATTCTACTTTATACTACTTTATACTACTTTATCCTACTACTTTATTCTACTTTATCCTACTTTATACTACTTTATACTACTTTATACTACTTTATTCTACTTTATACTACTTTATACTACTTTATTCTACTTTATACTACTTTATTCTACTTTATCCTACTTTATACTACTTTATACTACTTTATCCTACTTTATACTACTTTATACTACTTTATCCTACTTTATACTACTTTATACTACTTTATACTACTTTATTCTACTTTATACTACTTTATCCTACTTTATACTACTGAGGTCTCAGTAGCTCTCAACCTTTAGTTGCATTCTGCCACAGAACCAAAGTTACTTCATCGCTGCTCGTAAAAATTTTCTGCACAGTTTATTTAACAACGTGACTTAATGAATCCTTCTCCTCTAACACTAAATTCTTTATGTATTTATTGTCGTTGGCTGAAACGATTGTAAATCTATTGAGTCCGTAAATACTGGAATCCACCTCTGAAATACCCACATGGGCAGTTTTTTAATTGTAGAATATAACATTTGTTATATCGCAAAATAGAGAAACTGCAGTCGTCAGCACGTCTATGAAGACAGTCAGAGATGTGACAGCATTCAGTCACTTTATTCCTCCGTGAAACATCACAAACCTTCATCTTGATCCAAAATACATTCAAAAGAAAAGAAAACCTTCAATAGGTGTGTAAAGGAGAGTGGTGTAACAGGGAATAACAGGGAATCTGTCTGAGTCACTGAGTGACGTGTTTGCTCTGCTCACTGACAGATTATATGTTGAGAGACAAACCTGTCATTAACATGGAGGGCACGCAGACCGCAGCGCAGTCACAACTCATCCTTTGGGTTCACAGTGTTTTCTACTCATGAAGGACATTTTAGTGTTTCTTAATCTTTGTTGAGATTAAAATAAATTAAAATGAAAATAATCCGACTGTGAAGATAAAGGAACCAGTGGAACCGTCTGATCGTTCATCATCAAGGTGTTCCTCCTGTCGTAAAGAATGAACGTCAGCACATATCAAAGAGTCGTAAACGTTCACGTTCATAGGACACAAAGAGAGAGAACAATGTCTCCACATGTTCACTTTCATCCAGCTGGTCCTGAGAGGATTTCATAATCCTGAGCATTAAACTGGCTTCTCCTCCTTAAAGGAGCTTTAAAATGACCAAAGTTAGACTTGAGCAAGAGGTGTTGAGAAACCAAGCAAAAACGAGGAAGTGACAGAAAAACTGCAGTTCCTCAAACGGCCACTCGAGGCTCCAAAAGCCAGTCAATCCCCCATAGAGCTCTATGTTAAAGTGACCAACTTCACAGCAGAAATAGACATGTTTACAGCCTGATACAACAAAAGTGTTTTAGTCTCTAAAGCGAATATCCATGTTCATGACAACTGTACAGGGGGTGAATTATGTTAAAACTTAAAGTTATGCATAATTAAGGTCGCTTTGAGTGACAGGTCGACCGTCATAGCGGCTAGCTGTCAACGTGGCGAATTAGAGTCTCTGAACTTAACCTGTTTGTGATGCTGTAGCCGTCAGATTATGAGCAGCCGCTGGATGTAATGAATGAGCTGTAATGTCCGGGAAACTAAATCCTAAAATACCAGCCAGCACCATTCAGCGTCTTCTATAAACGTATCAGACAGAACGGACGGACGGAGGAGGCGTCTTCTTTATGGTTCTTTAATGTTCATGCACAAATTAAGGGCGCTGATGGGAATGCGTTTCACTGGAGTTGTAACGTTATCTTCTGTGATTTGACGAATAAATCGACTGATTGAATGAAGAACTCATTGAGTGAGTGAATTCTTGTGCAGAAATGTCGACATTCGTCGTCTCCGGTGGTTTTCAGACACAAGGCCAACGAGTGTTTCTGGTTCTTCTGTGCTGACAGCAGCTTAAATCAGACGAGCCGCTCATTGTTGGCCTCTAAATCCAAACTAAAGTCAGATCCTCTGCAAACATCCACACAGTAATCATACAAGTGACATGATAGCTGTCAGCGAGCAGCATTTCCTATTACAGGAGCAAAGGATTGTGGGACGTTGGAGCCGTAAACAGGAAGTAAAGTCGAGCATGAGAGCAGGAAGTGCTTCAGTCACACAATCTATCATAACTCAGTTCAGTTTGTTGCCTTTTACAGTAAGTATTCAGACACAATGGACCCACAATGTGGACATAGTAATACTGATATGATGATGACTCATTATCACTCACTCAACGTAACATCATCATGGACATAGATCTTTAAAAACAGTTACTGAATATAGGTTCACCTTCTATGTACTTTCATAAAATGTCTCAGCAATGTATCTTTAGCCAACATAGACAATAAATATATATATATATATATACATATATATATATATAAATATACATATATATATATATAAATATACATACATATATATATATACATATGTATATATATAAATATATACATATATATATATATACATATGTATATTTATATATGTATATATACTGTATATATATACATATGTATATATAAATATCCATATATATATACATATGTATATTTATATATGTATATATACTGTATATATATAAATATACATATATATATATATATGTATATATATATATATGTATATATACTGTATATATATAAATATACATACATATATATATACATATGTATATATATAAATATACATATATATATATATATATACATATGTATATTTATATATGTATATATACTGTATATATATAAATATACATATATATATATATACATATGTATATTTATATATGTATATATACTGTATATATATACATATACATATATATATATATACATATGTATATGTATATATATATATATATGTATATTTATATATATACTGTATATATATATTCATATACATATATATATATATACATATGTATATGTATATACATATGTATGTATATGTATATATATACTGTATATATATATACATATACATATATATATATATACATATGTATATGTATATATATATATATGTATATGCAGTAGTAGCTATACTGATGAAGCCATGTCGGATGCTCATTTTAAACCCATATATGTAAAATAAATATTATATATATGTGTATATATTTGAGACCATATTCCACCCATGCAATGAGCCCTTAGTCAGTAATAAGTAGTTCATAAACATTTGTTGGGGACTATTTTCAGTGATGTTGGCTCAGCGTCGGTGTTTGTCTGACTGAGTGAGTTTGATGCGTTTGGACTCACAGACAATAAATACTTCAGGAGGAGATCAACTCATTTGGACTTTTTGAGGAATTTGTTGTCAAAAAGAAAAGAATAGAGTTGTGAAGTGGGAGGAGTTTAGATCAGTTGGATCATCAGAGCAAAAGAGGAACAACTGCAGTACAGAATATCTGCTTGGTTGATAACGCGTCTGTTTATGTGAACATTGAGAACATCATTAAAAGACTTCTACTCTGGTTTCTTGGTTCTGATTTCTGGGTGTGATTATTTAAACGTGCTTTCTTGCTCAGAGTTAGATATGAAGCTGCAGCCAGAAGGCAGTTCTTAAAGCTCTGCATATTAACCAAGCAAACATATAACGTGTGACGAGTGAGCTTCAGAAGTGTTAGGAGGCAGATTGTGTCAGCTTGGGACAGAGCCAGACTGTTTCCTGTCTTTGTGCTCAGATGAGGAAAGAGGCTGCCGGCCACAGTTTCATATTAACTGTAAAGACACTAAAGAGTTATAAGTCTTGTCATCTCAGGAAAGCGAACAGCGTGTTTAAGTCAGGAGTACTTTGGGTTGTTTGGATGACCGGCGGCTTCATTTGAACGACTAATTGGTGGCTGGTTAGGTTTGTGTGGCGATGTTTTCCGTTTTCATTCTGTCCAGGTTGAGTTGGGTTTATTTGGTTTGGATCCTGTTTGGCTTGTGTTTTGTGGTTTTGTGGTGCGGTTTGTTTTGTCCCGGCCACATTCACTCAGGACTGTTGTTATTAGTGTCATGGTCTCCTGTGAGTATCAAGCTCGTTTGACTGTACATTGGTTGTGTCAGCCCGTTCTCTTACGTTTCACAGCTGTGGGTTGTTTAAGTTGGTCTTTATTTCCTCGACTTTGGTTCACTTGTGGTTTTGGTCCTTCTCTTCAGCTTGGATTTGTTCGGTTGACTCCGGAGCGGCGATGTCTTTGGTGTTATGCGTCGGTCTGAGCTGCTGCAGAGCTGCATGTCTGCATCACTGAGGCTGATGTAACACTGAGCCGAAGAGCTGCAACACAGCGGTGCTGTGTGGACACTGCAGTGCTGCTCACATATAGTGATGCTTTGATGCAAGACGAAACACGGGCTGCTGTATTGTACACACACACACACACACACACAGAAAGCCACAGCCTTCTGAGGCCTTCTTTCTTGCAGCACTCATCAAAGCAACATCACATATCATAGGAAGTACATTTTAATGAGGAGATGTGAATACAGTTTTAAGAAGGAAGGAGCGAGTTCACATGATGTAAGCTTCTTTGTAAGATAAAAGGAAGAAATGGAAATAACGAGCTGCCCTACCAACAACCCGGACTATATTTCTGCACTGGGCCACGTTCTGCTTCTGAGTCATGGGGGTTGACGGCGTGACGTGTTTCCACTTCCACTGTTGATCCGGCCCAAGACAGAGAAAGGACAACTTCCTTAAAACGGAGACCGTCTCTCGTAAAATGTTCGCACAACACAAAACATAAAATATCTCTTTTGCTCGTTCTGCTTTTCTTTTTGCTGCTATATATATACTGTATATATAGTATGACTAAGCACTTTGTTATACTGTATATATAGCATGACTAAGCACTTTGTTATACTGTATATATAGTACGACTAAGCACTTTGTTATACTGTATATATAGCATGACTAAGCACTTTGTTATACTGTATATATAGCATGACGAAGCACTTTGTTATACTGTATATATAGTATGACTAAGCACTTTGTTATACTGTATCTATAGCATGACTAAGCACTTTGTTATACTGTATATATAGCATGACTAAGCACTTTTGATATATCAATGTATCAATCTAATGTATCAAACTAATGTATCAATCTAATGTATCAATCTAATGTATCAAACGAATGTATCAATCTAATGTATCAAACTAATGTATCAATCTAATGTATCAATCTAATGTATCAATCTAATGTATCAAACTAATGTATCAATCTAATGTATCAATCTAATGTATCAAACTAATGTATCAATCTAATGTATCAATCTAATGTATCAATCTAATGTATCAATCCCCACAAAAATGTCTAAACTTGTTCGTTAAATCTTTTGTTGTGAATCTTCATCTTTGTTCATCTGGTGTACGGTGGGCGACATCATATTCTCAAGCACTGAAACTAGAGTTGTTTTGTTCCATTTTCAGAAAAAAAGTATTGATGTACATCATAAAATACATTAAAAAGTCATAATATAGTATGACAAAAAATACATTCAAAATAATTTTTAAAAAGTCAGTATAGCATGTTGAAAATGTAACAAATGGTTATACTATGGTACATCATCAAAAGTAATTAAAAAGTTATAGTGCAGTATGTCAAAAAAGTGAAGGTCCTGAAACATCCATCCATACGTTCTTTCTTTCTTTCTTTCTTTCTTTCTTTCTTTCTTTCTTTCTTTCTTTCTTTCTTTCTTTCTTGCGATGTCATTTTTAGAAGACGGGCTGATTTAGTCTTTTCTCACATATATATATAATTTGCATATCTGAATTTTATTTGATGAAGCCAGTTGTCCTTCTCTGTTTGTGTTTATCTTTCTTTATCTTATATATATTACCCTGAAAAAGAATAGTACATAACATAACATACCTGCTACCTGTACAAACAATCAGACTGTGTTCATCTGCCTAACATCCAAAGTGAGTCGTCTTTAGGAAGAGATTCCTTCTCGTTACTCTTCCTCCACTGCAGCTCAGCAAGGAAACCATGTGAGGACAAGTTTAAGTACACACTGTGGACTCAAATGAACAATTAACAAGTAACTAATAGCTGTCAAATAAATGTATTGGAGTAAAACAACAATATTTGCTTTTTGAAGGGGAGTAAAAGTTTAAAGTAACATAATATGGAAACACTCAAGTACAAGTACCTTAATAATTGTACTTAACTACTGTACTTGTGTAAATATACATAGCTACACACCATCAGTACTGTCAACACATATATTAATCGTGGTTTATGTGATGCGTTAGCGGATGATACTGGCCTGTCCATTTCCATCCAAACTATGTTTTAAATTGACCTGTGAACCAAAATCAAACTTATATTTTATATTTCCATAATGTCTGTCAACACAGTAAACAGGAGGGGTCTGATGACTCTTTGATGTTTGCTGCATGTGGAGTGGATATCACTAGAAGATGTGATCTGTTTGTGTTTCATCAGGTCGGTCGGAATATAACGAGGCACAAAGAAGTGAGTGAGTGAGTGTGTGGGAGTTCAGGTCTTACTCAACGCCCCTTTTTGTCTGTAATGTTTATTAGCCATCATTGTGTGTGTGTGTGTGTGTGTGTGTGTGTGTGTGTGTGTGGTAGGTAGAGACCGAGAGAGTGACAGTGTGAAGTTAAGAGTGAAAGGTCAGGAAATGATGTGAACACCTGGTTCCTGTGGCAGTTTGGAAGAGACGAGTGCTGGTTTGCTGCCACACCAGTGAAAACCACAAAGTGCACGTATGATTAAAAAATGCTTCCTTTACGTTTTACACCACAGGTAGGGCTTCTGGTGGGATCTGGTCCCACACTGGACCAGATCAGAGCTGGTTTACTTACTGTCCTGTCAGGGATCGACGTCAACGACAAAACCCTGCGGAGTTGAACCTTTAGAGGGTTTGTAGCTGCTCTGAGGTCAGACACGGCGCTCCACAGGGATCAGCACTCGGTCCTCTAGTTTTGTGTGTACTTGCTGCCCTCGGGTCCAATTTTCAATAAAACACAATATATAATAAATCACTGCTATACTGATGACAAACAAGTCTATCTTCCTACAACTTTCAGCGATTCCTCGGCTGGTTAAATTACACATGCTTGTATGAACAGCGCTTTTAACAGATTCTTTTGCACAATTTGCACAGACCCACACAATTAAGAATCTATTTGCTGCCTCACTTTTAGAGGTGTTTAGCATTTATAAGCTGCACACAGACATGTAATACATGGTTTAGAACACACCATAATGTCGCTGTGAGCAGATGTAACTCTTCATGGGGCCAATAATTGGAGAAAAACACAGTAATAATATAAAATATGTCTTCATAGGATAATTTATAGTTATTGACAGTTATGAACCCTTAAAAAGTTCTCAAATCTGCTTACAACAACATTATAGTGTGTAATAAACCATTTATTACTGTTATGAATGCTAAATGGTGGGATTGACACAGACTACATGATGGGAGGCTGTCAGGGAACAAGAAATACAACATAAAACATTTAAACGTCTATAAAGAGTGCACACCACGATACATTTACACATTTAGATCTGTATGCTGTAGCAGAAAATAATGTTGCCATCTCATTTCAGTTGGACTCAAAGAAAAGTAAACCTGAATGAAGCGTCTCTGTCCTCTCACCTTGAAGCCACGAAGGGTTAAAGCTGTTACTTCTCTCTTTCTCTGCAGATGGAGGAATCCACCCTGCTGGACCGCTGCTGTGACTCATGCACACGTGTGTGTGTGTGCGTGTGTGTGTGTGTGTGCGCACAAGGGCCATTTATGCGCGTGATCATGTGTATGTGTTAATGAGTTTTGTGTGTGTGTGTGTGTGGAAGACATATAATTATCTGAGCATGTGTTTGTGCCAAGCTGTGGAAGGCACCGTACTTTCCGTGTCCTGCAGATGAGCACACACACACACACACACACACACACACACACACACACACACACACACACACACACACGCACACACACACACACACACATAAAGATGCATAGAGGACAAGGAGAAGAAAAAACAAGAGTCGGCTTCAGACAGAGTTACTGAAATAAAAAAAGATCTGTCCTCATTTCACCAAATTAACTTTTATACCAACAAAGTACAAAGAGCTGAACTGTGAGTCTGTGATTCATTACTTGGACGTTGTCTTCTTTTTTACATCTTTTTTTCCTTTAAATGTATTTGTAAATATATTTTTCACCAGTACGTAGTTTATGGTATGTAATGGATTTCTTGTTTTCCCCTCAGGTGAACACTGTTAGCTTTCTGCACTGTTGCCTTTGTTTGCACTGTTAGCATGGTTAGCTTCTAGCTACCAAGCCATGTAGAGGCAATAGAAATGCTCTGAATTTCGAATTTAGCAGCTTTGAATCAAAGCCATCAAACCACAACATATGGTTATAATAAAAATGAATTTTTTCAACTTGTTTTTGTGTCACATAATTTATTTTTTCATTTGTCCAGTATCGATGGAAAACGCTGCTGGCAGCCGTGAAACAAGCTGCAAGGGCATCAAAGTATCACTACATCCTATAAAAGTGCTCGTTGTTGTCACCGACAGGCTCAGATTGTTATTCTAAGTGTCTGAATAACAAGTATGGAAAGAACCATGCAGAACATTTTTCTTACCTTTTCGCTCGATCTGGTCCGTCTGTTCTTGTGTCCGAGTCCCGCTCTGCCAGGTCCAGCTCTCTTTACAGCGTCCTCCCTCTGGTTCACCCTCCTCGGCCTCCTAAACCTCTCCATCGCCTCCTGTAGGAGCTTTTTTACCTGCGTACTCTGGCTCAAATAAATATGACTGCTGAGAGTTCAGTCGTCTAAATTAAATTACGTTTTTAAGGGAACATCGTCAGCATATCGGTTGACCTTATATGAAGAACTGACTCCTTAAACTGTAAACGATAAGCAAATCTCTCAGTATGACTGAGGAATTCTTGATTCAACTTAATTATTTAAGTTAATTCAATTGGCATTTTCAAAACTAATTATTCAACCTAAGTTCAGTTAACTCACATGTTTAAGGCAGCAGGTGAACTTAGACTTTGAAGTTGAACCACATTTTTAGATTATTACTTTTATTGAAATGACTCAAAAAGACTCAAAATGATTGATGAATAATGATTAATGAGTAATGATTGATGAGTAATGATTGATGGGTAATGATTGATGAGTAATGATTGATGAGTAATGATTGATGGGTAATGATTGATGAGTAATGATTGATGAGTAATGATTGATGAGTAATGATTGATGGGTAATGATTGATGAGTAATGATTGATGAGTAATGATTGATGGGTAATGATTGATGAGTAATGATTGATGAGTAATGATTGATGAGTAATGATTGATGAATAATGATTAATGAGTAATGATTGATGAGTAATGATTGATGACTAATGATTGATGGGTAATGATTGATGAGTAATGATTGATGAGTAATGATTGATGCTTGTAGCTGTTTGAGTTAATTAGTCGTTTTAATTTCAACTATATTTTAAAAATGCTTTGTTGGTTTCATCAATAAAGAGTGAAGAACAATATTTCACTCTGGGAAGTAAAGTATCACCAAATGGAACTATACTCAACTAAAGTAGTAGTATATTAAAATTGTACTTACAGTAAGTACAGTACATGAGTGAGTGCACTCTAAAGTTAGAAACAGACAGAAGTCTGATTCATGACGCAAGAAGTTTACATTTCAGCTTCAATTTACTTTTGAAGATGACCGGTGAATGAACGTCAAACAAAGAGCTTTTAATATTACTATATGAGATAATATCAATGAATATAGAGCAGACAGCTATGGACAGATTATGAGACACATAAAACCTCAACCTTCATTCCAAGAAGAACCCCCGAATGAAAGACGACCACTCTTAACGGTTTCTTTTAGTTTACTTTCATCCATCCAAATACCGGAACTGATTCTAAATTGATTTATCTGGTTAAATAAAGTAAAGTACTTACAGTAAGTACAGTACATGAGTGAGTGCACTCTAAAGTATTTCTGTTAAAAAACGAGCAATTTATAAATCACTAATGCAGCTTTAAAAAGATGTAAAAGCTTTATTTACAACAGTTACATTTTAAAGCAATTAAAACAGCATAATTACAATATTTTCAGATGTACAATAACAGTATAAACATGTTGCTACAGTCGTACTGGGTCATTTGTTTCCATTCTGGCACAAACCAGCTCCAACAGCACACCAGTGTCTCAGGGTTCCCTGTTCTTAATATCGTTTATCTTTTTAAAAATTCAAATGAAAAGAACTGAGAGTAAATGTTTATTTTCCTGTTAACGGATCAAAATGATGATCCTGTTGCATTTACCCAAAGAGCTCAAACAGAATCAGGATGTCACGTTCCTGTACTGTAACACCTACAAATCAACACATCCACAGGTTTCCATATCAGTTTCAGAAGACTGTAATTCATCTTTGTGTTTCCTCCCTGACACGCTCCGGCTGGAATACAGTACTTCAAAATGAGGTCTAAGGTTTCACATGGAACAATATCAGAATATCAACACGCAGTCACAGCGGAGGGAAAAGCAAAGCGGGTCCATTTGGTGCAGGAAGACGAGCCCGAGACGTGTGACGGTCCAGAATGAAGAGATTCAGAGGACAGTTAGAAACAGACAGAAGTCTGATTCATGACGCAAGAAGTTTACATTTCAGCTTCAATTTACTTTTGAAGATGACCGGTGAATGAACGTCAAACAAAGAGCTTTTAATATTACTATATGAGATAATATCAATGAATATAGATCTGTCCATAGCTGTCTAGCTATGGACAGATTATGAGACACATAAAACCTCAACCTTCATTCCAAGAAGAACCCCCGAATGAAAGACGACCACTCTTAACGGTTTCTTTTAGTTTACTTTCATCCATCCAAATACCGGAACTGATTCTAAATTGATTTATCTGGTTAAATAAAGTAAAATACAATTATATGCATGTCTCTTTGTAGTCATTCTGTGTCTCTGTGGTCACTTTGAGTCTCTTTATGCTCCTTGTAGTCGATTTGTAGTTCTTGTTTTGATTGTTGGGGTCTCTATGTGTCTTTTGCATCTTTTTGTGGTTGTTTTGAGTCTTTGTGGTAATTTTTTGTCTCTTTGCCGTTTTCTTTGTTACTCTTTCTGGTCGCTTTGCATCTCGCTGTGGAGGAATCTTTCTGTAGTTGTTTGATTGACTTTCCAATTAAGTAATCTAATCCTTATATAGCAACAAACTAGCTATTCTCTCAAAACACGGCTATTGTGAGACTGTTGTCATGAGCTTCATCCACTGATCTTTACTCTTAGACAGATGGATACTTTATTCTCTTTATACTCTTACATGATGTGAGCAAAAACAAACGTCAGCTTTAGTTACGGAACAGACCGAAGATGAAACGACTTCAAACAGACGATGAGAGGATCTCAGCTCATCTGTGACGCACTCGTGTAGACACAACTGTGCAAACATCCAGGCGTCAAACACACTCACATGAATTTAGTCATCGATTGTGTTACAACAGACTTCTGTTGCTGCTCTGATTTCCTTTTGGATAACTTCATAAAAACAATGATGAACTCATTTGTTTTAGAAGATTAAGAAGATTATATTTCATTGAAAACAATAGTTCAGCACAAATCTTTGTTAAATGTATAAAAGGTCTCCACCTCCAGTAAAGAGCAGCTGTAATCAGTCTTCACATTTCATCCTGCATCCTCCAAATCAGAACAAATCCGGATATTTGTGCATCCTATAGAGCAGGCATTTCATGTTTCTACTTTATCATTGTTCAGGTTGAGTTCAGCTGGAAGAGGTAACGTGCATTTCACCTTTAAGAACACAAAAGCCTACTTTCGCTGGTTCCTCACATGACAACAGAACATTCTAAGAGCCTGAAGAACTCAAAGATGAGAATGAGCCCGTATCACGCTGTTAACGTTAACGTTAACTCACTAAACGCTCTTTGACTCTGAATGACTCAGTGTCTGCTCGTCTCTGTTCTAATGAGCTGGCCGGTCTCAACCACCGGGCTGATGGACGGATAGCGTGACCTCGTCAACAAACACTCAGTCCGACTGCTGATGTTAAGTCCAGAGGCTGAAACGAGGAAGACGGTGCTGCTTCATCACTTTTTGTGATCGATTGCAGGAAGTTTCTTTGAATATTAAAACAACGTCAGAATAAAAGGTAGAAAACGAGTAAACAAGACTGCAAGAAATGACAGTTTGATGGTTTAAATGATTGACTTCACTGCTGATTGTGTTCGTCCTCTTGATCTTTGGAGTTTCACTGAGCAGCTTATTTAAGAACTCAAATCTTATTGTTGTACTAACTGCTTGTGATCATCATTGTGCAAAATCTTCAATCAACAATCAGAGCAAAGAGGGAAACGACGCCTCGTTACGACTGTATTTGGTGATTCTGAAATCTGATGTTCGTTCTTTAGAGGAAGTCACTTCTTCACCATTCGACCTCTGGTTACAGAGGTCGAATGGTATCAATTACTCAAACGTTGGTACAGTTTCATCTCACTCGAGGGCTGAACACACAGAGGTTAAAATGTCTGTTCAGTAAATTGTAAAGTAATCATGAAATACAAGGCTAAAACATGAATTTGCTCTTCCAAGATCACACATTTCTACAACACAGATGTGTTCTCACTTCTTTTAAGAAGCTGCAGGATTGATGCATCTACTTAAAGTACCTTTGAGGGATAACAATCCTCATTACATATTAGCTAACTGGCAACGGGAGATATTAAAGATAAAGCCTGACCCGGGGTATCGAAATATGACACAAAAACTAAATGGACACTTTTATCATTATTGCAGACAAATGCAATATTACGCAGCATTTAAACAGGAACGTTGGGTCATTTTATGCATTTTTCTTCCCCTGCCGGGGAATTCTTTCACAGTTCAAAATACTTCCGACTTTCCCTCAGGAATATTCCCGTCTTTCACAATCTAAATGCGGTGATTTGCCACCTAAAGCAAGGTGTTCTGTTGCTGAGGACATATTCTACTACCCACCTCACCTCTCCCTCTCCAAATGTGGGTGTGAATGTCTGCTGCTGGAAACTCTTTAACTAACAATGTGGACATAAGCAGACATGTAATTCATGGCAACAGTAGTTCAGATAAAAACGTTGGACAGAAAGGATTACTTTGGCCCAGCTGGTTCCCACACAGGTCATGAGTCTGTTGGATGCTGATGTGAGGAAGAGGAAGAGGAAGAGGAAGAGGAAGAGGAAGAGACTGGACCCACATACTTTAACAACCCGGGTCTGCAGAGGAATTCATCATCTCTGTACAATAAAAAACACCTTAAGAAAAGCAAAAAAAATAGTAAACAGGAAACTGTACAAGGCACATTTGAATTTCCACAGGCGTAATGTTTTCACAGAGGCATATTCAGGTGACATGACCACCTCTGCGCTGGAAAGGAGTGCAACATCCCGGCTCTTTGGCAGCGATGCAAAGGCTCAGACACCGTGAAGGACAAATAGGTGAAAAAGCAAAAAATCCAGGCATTTTAGAGTTCCTTAAAGGTGTGTACAAATCATCTCCAACACAATTAAGATTTCAAAGTTTCCTTAAGGAAGGTAAAAAAATGAGGTCCCCTAAAACGAAAAAAGGATCCGACAGGTACAAATATTTCAGAAACAAATACTACGTCTGCTGGGTTTTCCAAAGGCTAAACCTGAGAGTGGTCCTGGCTGTTCGTACTGCCTTGCAAATAGATAACCAGGAGGACCAGGAGGCCCACGCAGAGCAGCATGGCGGGCTCCTGGTGGATGTGCGGCAGCGGGTTGGGATGGATCACATGTCCACCTGCCATCCCCTGAAATAGAGAGGAGAGAGAGAAGGAGAGGTGTCACAGTTTTCATGAGATACATGGGTAGCACTTTATAATAACTACACACTATGAAGCATTAGTTAAGCATGAGTAAACACTTAATTCATCATTTATAAAGCATTGTTCCTACATTAATAATTCATTAGTATGCAGTTCATAACAACAGTTATAAATGTTTTATTCTTGATTAATAAGCTCGTCTATTATGTGTTTCATTGTTGTGTTTTCATACTTTATAAATGATGGATTCCCCATTTGTAAATGAAGTATTATATATTTTACAAACCAATAATTAAGGAGTTGTAGATGATTAATAAGATCATTTATAAAGTGTTAGTAAATGATTAATAACTTATTTAGATGTACATTATTCATGCATTTATATATATATATGATTTAGATATGCACTAATGGTTAGGGACTATGTTAATATATGCTTTATAAATGCGTATTAATACTGCAATTCATGATTAATTAATGATTTATTAAGGTAGTTACTAGTCCTTAGTAAAGTATTTTGTGTGAGCTCATCTAAAGTGAGGACTATTTATGCCTTATAAAGCATTTATTAAGTATTTTGTGTGAGCTCATCTAAAGTGAGGACTATTTATGCCTTATAAAGCATTTATTAAGTATTTTGTGTGAGCTCATCTAAAGTGAGGACTATTTATGCCTTACAAAGCATTTATAAATGACATTGAAAAACCAGCAGTGCCTCAAAACCCATAGTTTTTCAACAGAAAAGGCAAATAGACACAACACAAAGTGATCAAGAACATATCAATATTTATTGCAAGATGCAAACAATATACTATTAAATACAAACCTCTCAGCCATTCATTCATGTAAGAAACAAACAAAGACATTCTCCTTCAGGAGAACATGGCTGGATATAACACATTTGTAAATATACAACTGGAGCTAACCAGGAGCTTTGCATATTAGTTTACATTTACTTATTTAACTATTAATTTCATACCAAGCATATCGATCTCATTCACATCCACTCCACATATAACAGCTAGTTAGTCATCTGTCACCTGGATCGCTCTATTTACAACGGAGGTGACGCGTTAGCGTGCGCCTGTCTCAGGACCTCTAGTGCTAGCTGGAAGGCTAGCTGGATACTCATCGTCCATAATGTGTAACGTTACGTGCCAGCAAACTAAGAAACAAACAGACGGGCATTGGAGGCCCGTCAGCAGTCATTCTTTCTGGCGGAGGTCCGCGCGCCCTTTCAACTTAGGTCGGAGTTTACCACCGCGTCAGTGCACTTCTGTATCAGTTCCTGAGCGAAACGTTTGTCCCACGTTGATGACGTATGAAGTGGTCTTTTCCTTTGTCCGTCCCACATTGATGACGTTTGAAAGCGGGATTTCACTCGATTTCACTTATTTCGCTTATTGCAAACAATGAGCAGATTCGGCCGGCTGCCATCGGGACATGCAACTGAAGAAAAGTGCGAACAGTGGAGATCGATATGCTTGGTTAAAATTAATAGTTAAATAAGTAAATGTAAACTAATATGCAAAGCTCCTGGTTAGCTCCAGTTGTATATTTACAAATGTGTTATATCCAGCCATGTTCTCCTGAAGGAGAATGTCTGTTTCTTACATGAATGAATGCCTGAGAGGTTTGTATTTAACAGTATATTGTTTGCATCTTGCAATAAATATTGATATGTTCTTGATCACTTTGTGTTGTGTCTATTTGCCTTTTCTGTTAAAAAACTGGGTTTTGAGGCACTGCTGACCTTTCAATGTCATTTATAAATGCTTTATAAGGCATAAATAGTCCTCACTTTAGATGAGCTCACACAAAATACTTTACTAAGGACTAGTAACTACCTTAATAAATCATTAATTAATCATGACTTGCAGTATTAATACGCATTTATAAAGCATATATTAACATAGTCCCTAACCATTAGTGCATATCTAAATCATTATATATATAAATGCATGAATAATGTACATCTAAATAAGTTATTAATCATTTACTAACACTTTATAAATTATCTTATTAATCATCTACAACTCCTCAATAATTGGTTTGTAAAATATATAATACTTCATTTACAAATGGGGAATCCATCATTTATAAAGTATGAAAACACAATAATGAAACACATAATAGACGAGCTTATTAATCAAGAATAAAACATTTATAACTGTTGTTATGAACTGCATACTAATGAATTATTAATGTAGGAACAATGCTTTATAAATGATGAATTAAGTGTTTACTCATGCTTAACTAATGCTTCATAGTGTGTAGTTATTATAAAGTGCTACCGATACATGGTTGCACCAAAGTGAACGAAAAATCTGTTTCTTGAACAGAAAAGTTTGGGTGAAGACCAGTGGCGGCTGGTCCATAGAGGGCGCTAGGGCGCCGCCCCCCCTAGAGCTACAAAAAATAAAAATAAAAATAAAAATAAAAATATAAATAAAAATAAAATTTAAAATAAAAATAAACTATACAAATTGTCAATATTTGTGTTTTTGAAACATGGAATCACCCAGTAATATGTGTAAAATATGATATCTGCGGTAAATATATGCTTTTCCTGCTTGTCCTCTCTGCCTGTCTGCTCTTCCTCTCTGTGTGTGCACGTCTCAGCTGGCTGGGGCGCTGGAAAAACTGCCCCAAAGAGGCGGGTCTATAAAGCAGTTTAGCCAATGCTGAGTAAAGATATAAATGAGTGACATACAATTCAGCCAATCAGCGTCCTCAAATAGATTCAGCTTGGGGCAGTTTTTTTCCTGCCCCAAGCTGCGCGTTCTCGTCAGGAGAAGTCTCTACAGGAGAGCGCCAGTGTGAGCACTACTCCTCCAAGACCCGTTTGAGAGGAGAACTGAGAGGAGAAACTACTGAAAGAGCTGATCCCAGATCAGCCTGACCTCACAATCAGACAGCAGACTAGCAGGAAAGAGAAGCAGTACATGAAGCTTCTCTACTAGCTGTACACCAGACAGGTTTGACTAGCTGAATGACGTCATGATAATAACTTATTTATCTTTTTAAAACAACGGGGACAGAACCAGCATGGACAGTTAGGGAGTGAGGGACATGAAGCACCTGTCTGAGAAATGGATATATAGTTATATATATATATATATATTATTATATATATATATATATATATATATATATATATATATATTATTATATATATATATATATGTGTGTGTGTGTGTGTGTGTTTTATATTATAGTGAATATTATTATATGACATATATATTATTATATTATACAGAATATTATATGATATATATATTATTATATTATACAGAATATTATATGATATATATATATATTATTATATTATACAGAATATTATTATATGTTATATATATTATATTATACTGAATTCCCTGTGAGGGTGACTAAAATAAGATGTCCTGACGTGTTTGTGAAAGTGTTATTTACTGCTTTTTTTCGTGTTGGAATAAATGTTAAATATTTAACTGCAAAGTAGTAATGCGCGTTTGATACCTTAATTTGTTTGCATTAAATCATTCTGGGATATTTGCTGAAATTGATTGGATGTGGCACAGCCCTACCAAGAACATTTTCCACCAGCCGCCACTGGTGAAGACACAACTAGGAAAAAGGTAGAAGTAGAAGATGGATAAACATCATTATAGAGCAACGGATGTTGTATAAAGAGCGAGAAAGGAGGTCAGGGTGGGTCAACGAAAGGCGAACATTTCAACCAGGAGACCGACGTTTTCCTACTCGTTTTCCTCTCATAACGCGCATATAGTCCTTTCAAAATAAACTTCTGTCTTCACAGAAAACAACGTAGGTTTCGAAAAAGATCGTCGTTTGGGTGGAAATAAGTACAGAAGTGGTGTTACTGAAGTACCAAAGTTACATGACAAATAAATCAACTTTGACTTTGGGCATGAACAGGGGTCTCATGGGTGAAAGATCGACTTTTGTTACGTAGCTTACGCAGATATTTCAAGTAATAATTGTACTTATTTTAACGTTTCGTTGCCTAAAGCTAATCAAGTAAACCTTAAAAACTAGGTCAACTTTTTTAAAGTGGAAACTGACACACTGTCCCCGAAATGTAGAGCATCATAGTTTGAAGCCACCGATCAAGCGTCGGCATTTGACGAGTTGCTCGAACGTCACAGATGTAGTTTCCAGTGACAACGTTTGAAACATTGGATCCTTGATTTCAGACACAGAAAGACTAAAGACATCTTCTTGTGTGCAACTGAATCAACGGTTGCAGGCTGCTAGCTAAATATGCTAACGCTAGCTCGATAGACTTCCATTTTTCCAAACAGTCAGCATCCTGTTGATGATCCACGCAGAAGATGTTAGAAGACATGCCGATAAAGAAACAGCCTTGTTGCCACATTGCTGTGTAGAGCTACTACATTACTAAGAGTATTACAATTATGATATGAAGGAAAAATGTTGGAGCAGACGCTGAAAAGAGTGAGAACAGCATGTTCACTTCATTCTGGCCCAACTCAATCATTTGCATTGGCTCTTGCTTAGTGTTCTCTCATTTCACAAGATGTTGGTGTGTGTTGTGATATACATCAAATGTTCAGGTAAACACTCTGGAATCCCTTGATGATATGAAATCAAAGAGACACGCACACATACTGTATGTTTACATCCACAGGAAGCAGGTAAGTACAGATCTCCACATCCTGCCACAGCTCTCTTTACTCTCTCTCCGTCTGCAGGTGTCATTCTACGTCAGTCAGGGTGTGAATGCATATGTGCATGTTTGAATTTGTCTGAAGGATTCCAACCATACAGACTAGTTTCATATATGTTCTTGCAGTGTTAGAGAATCTACATACATAATACATATTTAACTTGTGTATATACTGTATGTATATATAAAAGACCCCATTGCTCCGTGGGTCGACAAAGGGCAACACGAGTGAAATACTGTTTAACATTTTGATATGGAGATCAATACGGTGTTGGATTACATAGATTAACGTAAAGACAGCAGCTGGTAATTATGTAGAATTAATAATAGAGGATTAAAGGTATTTCTCTCATTTACTCTGACTCTCTACGCGTTGTAATGCTGTTACTGTAAAACCTCAGTGAGTCTGCGACTTGCCGTAAGTCGGTTTTGTTTGTATGGAAGTTAGCCGCTACAACGGTCACAATGGAAACGGTACACATAAATGGGAATGTCCATTCTACTCCTAATCTATTTCTACGTTGACCCCACTTGGCGGCAGCTTCTCCCCGAGAAGCTTCTTCCCAAAGAAAGCAGTCAGCAGAAACAATCAGGTTCCTGTTGGTGAGGACAGGTGGACAGGTGGGTTAGATAGATCTGGTGACTTCGCTTACACCAACACACACTTCTATCAATAGCAGGGAAGCGTTGGCTCCATCGTACGGCTCCAAACAAAAGAAGAGAATGAACAAGAGCTTGATGAGGAAAAGGTCATTTACACAAAGTCGAAAATGACGAACTGGAGAAGACAACGAGATTCTGGGACTCCCGTCAGTCAAGGGCCGACCCATAAGAAGCACATGTGTCAAACAAATTCGGCGAGAGACTCAGTTGTTTACGACCAAATTAAGAAGCGGCTACGTGACCACGGTGTAAACCCTCATGTCCTCCTTCCTAGCCCAAGAAGAATTTCCCTGCGGGACAATAAAGTATATCTCATCTCATCTTATCTCATCTTACCTCATCTCATCTCATTTTACCTCATCTCATCTCACCTCACCTCATCATATCTCATTTTACCTCATCTTACCTCATCTTATCTCATCTCATTTTACCTCATCTTACCTCACCTAATCTCATCTCATTTTACCTCATCTCATCTCACCTCACCTAATCTCATCTCATCTTACCTCATCTCATCTCATTTTACCTCACCTAATCTCATCTCATCTTACCTCATCTCATCTCATTTTACCTCATCTCATCTCATTTTACCTCACCTCATCTCATCTTACCTCATCTTATCTCATTTTACCTCATCTTACCTCATCTTATCTCATTTTACCTAATCTCATCTCATCTTACCTCATCTCATCTCATTTTACCTCATCTCATCTCATCTTACCTCATCTCATCTCATCTTTCCTCATCTCATCTCATCTTACCTCACCTCATCTCATCTCATCTTAGTCAGATCCTCAGCTACTACTGAGGAAACCGTACACTACTGAAGCGTTTACAAGAGAGGGATCAGTCTTTTTTCCACTGGATGATAGATGTCCTGTTTTGGCATGAAGCCTTTTCAAAGACCATCCAGACATCGAATGGCACAGAATGAGCCTTCTGCCTCGGGGCGAAGCTGCACTCTGAAAACAGGATCTCAACGGACGAGAGAGCAAGAGAGGAATATCAAAGCTGTGTGGTTTGATTCGAAAAGCGAGCCAAAAACCACAGAAACCCCTAATGCCAGAGGAGGAAACAGGTGAAGGGGAAGACTAGTTAACCCTGTGATGAATCACTCTGACTCATGGTCAGCGATGACCAAAGAGCTGCCAGCATTCTGAACCAGTTCAGCACTTTAGATTCAGAGAGAAGTCCAAAGCAATAACCAGAAAACAACCAATCACACTTACTTTAAGAGAGAGAAGCTCTTTTCTACTCAAACTCAGCTACGAAATAGTACTAAAAATAAATGTAGGAAAAGCTGAAGAGTGAATAACTCAATCAGATCTCAGTGTCTTGTGATCTCAGTGTATATGTTTAGAATCATCACTAGCTCAGTAACTAGAGTGACATGTCTGCTGGGATCCACTTTTATAACCTTGTGTTTTTGGCTCCACCAATCATCTCAACAACTATTGGATGGACTGAGATTTGAAACGTGGTTCTCATTCATGGTTCTCAGAGGATACATTGTAATAACTTTTCACGAGCACCGTTCATCAGGTCAACTTTTTAATTTAACCAATATTTGGATTTACGACCAGAAAGATGCAAAAACATTCCCATCAGCCTCAGCTGTACGTTCTTCTCAGTGCTTATTCAAACGTGTTAGCGTGCTAACACGCTAAACCTGCTGATAGAGATGCACAGATTTCGATTTCCTTTCTCTCTAAGAACTATAATTGACAGCTTCATAATAACTGTTAGTTGTTCCAACGGTTTGGTTCCTCTACTGCCTTTGGTACAAATTGCGAGCGTTATGTCTTCTTCACGCATGCTGAAGAACTTCCACACCGACGACATGAACTATCGTCTCGTTTTATTATCGGTTGGAGGTTTCAATTAATTCCACCATGAAGGAAGAAAACTGGAACTGCAGAATTCTTCTGAAGAAACAAAATGGCTCAAATCTGCACAAACACGTCTGGAGAAACACTTCATTCTGACGTAGCATGGGGAACTTTTCTTCTTGTTTTGTGTGATATTTTTTAGGAGACAACGGTGGAGGATGCAGCTGAAAGAGCAGCAGAGTAATCTCTCCTAACATTGATTGGGTTTTGACATTAACTGACATGAAGACCCTTGTGGGGGCAGAAGCTGAAGCTAACATCCAATAGCTCAACCGTCCTTTTGGCACCACACGACCTCAAAGCTTCTCCTTTGTTTTGAGTAGAAAGGCTTCTGGATTCTCAACTGAAGAGCATGTGAACACTCTTTGTGTTCATTAAACATGCAATTATACTTTTCTAAAAACGTGATGATTATTATTATTATTGTTATTTCGCTTGCAGCAGCATTTATCAGATGGCACATTAGAGACGCGTCTCTTGGAGGAAGAGACACAAAGCGTTGTGGTTTAGAAGTTGGCAGAGTTTCTGTGCTTTCCTCACCTCACAAACCTCAAGACGGGCTGCAGGTTGCAGAGAGACGGACCACGTTGTCAGATTCTCAAAACTCACGAGAGCTTGTTTAACTATTACATGTTCCAGTTGTGGATCTTTTGACGACTATATAAATAGTAAAGAGTACTAAACAGTTGGATATGGTTGCAAGCTTGCAGATGTTGTGAGCCCAAATGTAAAATGCAACCTCTCAAAGCCCTCCCACATTACCTCCTGCTCTGTCGTCATGGTACACTTATTATATTTCATATATTGTAGAGCTGATGATCTCTTCTAAATCACTTCTTAAAACCCATTTTTACAGACTGACTTTTATGTGATGTCGTCGCTTTACTGCTTTATTTTGATTTGTTTATTTTACTAAATGATTTAGTTTTATTTGATTTATTTCTCAGTTTATTTTTATCGTATTAATTGGTGTCATTGTTTCATCTATTGTACAGTTTTATCAGGGTGTAACTCTGACCTTAGTTTGTTTTGTTGGGCTTCACTGTTCAGCTTTCTGTTGTCTGTCAAAGCGCTCTGTAAACTCTGTTTTTAAAAGTACAGTAAAAGTTTATTATTATTATTAATATTATTAGCTTAGCTCAGGATTCAAGAGAACATGTTTCATCTCACTTCATGCAAACACTGATTAGCTACGTAGACGTTGAGGCTGCTCTGGTATTGAGGTTGTATTCAGAGTGAGGATGAGAGGTTGGATTTCAGAGTGAGGATGAGAGGTTGGATTTCAGAGTGAGGATGAGAGGTTGGATTTCAGAGTGAGGATGAGAGGTTGGATTTCAGAGTGAGGATGAGAGGTTGGATTTCCACTGCAATGAGAAGCAGATGGACTCTTCAGCTGACAAACTGCAGGCTGAGAGTCAAAACCAGTTTCACCAAACACTCTGGATACTCAACCTTATACCTCAGGGTTACAGAAAAGGAAACACACACACACACACAGAAACACAAACACTGGCAACTCTCTTAATCGTTTCCTCATTTGAACTCTTACCTCATATAACCCTCTCATCATCTGAGAGTAGAAGACCTGCTGCCACAGACAGCCAATCAAACCAGATGGTACAACTGCTGTGCACAATATCTGCACATGGACTTTCATGATGTTAGCATTGTATGTTTCTGCAAACCACAGGATACGTCGAATGTCAAAAAAACACCTTTCATATCAGCCTCGTGTCCCGCGAGCAGAAACACTAAATGACACGTTAGCGTTGTAACGATGGTTAGGTTCAAGCAACAAAAGTACTTAGTTAAGAATAGAAGATATAGATGTATTTATGTAAACATATATCAACCCAACAAACTTCCTCATGAATCGTTACATAACAAGCTTAGAGGCAACGTTTACTTGTGGCCAGTGGCGGCTGGTGGAAAATGTTCTTGGTAGGGCTGTGCCACATCCAATCAATTTCAGCAAATATCCCAGAATGATTTAATGCAAACAAATTAAGGTATCAAACGCGCATTACTACTTTGCAGTTAAATATTTAACATTTATTCCAACACGAAAAAAAGCAGTAAATAACACTTTCACAAACACGTCAGGACATCTTATTTTAGTCACCCTCACAGGGAATTCAGTATAATATAATATATATAACATATAATAATATTCTGTATAATATAATAATATATATATATATCATATAATATTCTGTATAATATAATAATATATATATCATATAATATTCTGTATAATATAATAATATATATGTCATATAATAATATTCACTATAATATAAAACACACACACACACACACACATATATATATATATATAATAATATATATATATATATATATATATATATATATATATAATAATATATATATATATATATAACTATATATCCATTTCTCAGACAGGTGCTTCATGTCCCTCACTCCCTAACTGTCCATGCTGGTTCTGTCCCCGTTGTTTTAAAAAGATAAATAAGTTATTATCATGACGTCATTCAGCTAGTCAAACCTGTCTGGTGTACAGCTAGTAGAGAAGCTTCATGTACTGCTTCTCTTTCCTGCTAGTCTGCTGTCTGATTGTGAGGTCAGGCTGATCTGGGATCAGCTCTTTCAGTAGTTTCTCCTCTCAGTTCTCCTCTCAAACGGGTCTTGGAGGAGTAGTGCTCACACTGGCGCTCTCCTGTAGAGACTTCTCCTGACGAGAACGCGCAGCTTGGGGCAGGAAAAAAACTGCCCCAAGCTGAATCTATTTGAGGACGCTGATTGGCTGAATTGTATGTCACTCATTTATATCTTTACTCAGCATTGGCTAAACTGCTTTATAGACCCGCCTCTTTGGGGCAGTTTTTCCAGCGCCCCAGCCAGCTGAGACGTGCACACACAGAGAGGAAGAGCAGACAGGCAGAGAGGACAAGCAGGAAAAGCATATATTTACCGCAGATATCATATTTTACACATATTACTGGGTGATTCCATGTTTCAAAAACACAAATATTGACAATTTGTATAGTTTATTTTTATTTTAAATTTTATTTTTATTTATATTTTTATTTTTATTTTTATTTTTTGTAGCTCTAGGGGGGGCGGCGCCCTAGCGCCCTCTATGGACCAGCCGCCACTGCTTGTGGCTTCACACGGGACATGAACAGCAGCCTGCTGGGTGAAAGTCCTGTGTTCATTTGACACATCCTACCTGCTCTTAATGGGACTCTTAGCTAGTTATTATACCAGGTAACGTTCAATAACGTTCACTCCATGGACTACTTCTTCAGTTGTACGTTGTTACTACGTCACTCTGAGGACTTTTCAAATTAATCTGTGACTTTCGCGTTACGACAACGTGAAAACAAGAAAAGTAGGCGAGAGGGATGTGAAGAATCGCCCATCTCAGGTCTGAAGTGTCTGCAAGTTCACTTGTTTTGAAATGAATGGAAAACAACGGCTTCCCGGCAGGAAGGAGGTCGAGAACTCATGGAATTCTAAACGGACGGCAGTATTGTCAAATACATGCGATTGGTAGAAAACAGTCTTCAATCAGCACACGAAATCAGACAAACGATGATGTCATTCACATGATTCTATACATACTTTACATATTGTTCTCTCATGAGGCTCATCTCATTCGTGCTCTTCTTCTTGTCTCTTTGTTTTCACTGTGGAAACATTGAGTCAGCCAGCGAGCTCATGTGATTCTTTTTTTTTTTTTTTTTTGGTCACCGCAACTTACTATGCTGCTGCCCAAAAATAGCTCTCTAAACAAGAACACACACACACACACACACACACACACACACACACACACACACACACACACACACACACACACACACACACACACACACACACACACACACACACTAAGTGCCATTCTGCTAACCCTCCCTGAACAGTTTAACTCCGGTTGTTGGAGCATGAATACAAACACTACCTCTGGACTCTATGTGAACATGTTTCAACATTATTCTTTACATTTGTGAACCTGCGACGGCCAAAACAATCCACCAAGTTTTCTCATTTTCTATCAGACAGTTTAATTACAACCAACGGTTTTTCCTCATTTCAGGTTTTTCGCTGCACTAAAGAAAAGTCATGAAGTCAAACATGTTAAAATAAAGGCCAGTTGATATTCTTGAATCATATACTTTAACAACTATTGTTGACGACCTTAACTTACAGCCTCTTGTGACTTCTGGTCTCAGCCGAGTCATTCGTGGCTTCCCGGCTGAGCAGTGCAGAGTTTATTGTTTCTACAGGACCTGGTGAGCAGACGGTTATGTTTAGATGTGACATGTAGAATACAGCGATCTTGAGGAAACATCACTATTTTAAGCTTTGCTTGATTTGGTTATTGTTTCCTGATGGAAGCGTTCGTCATCTTGAGTTCAGGTTAGCTGAACAACATTCCTCCAAAGTCCAAATTCATGCAACACACTGTTCTTCATCTTCCTCGTGTGCACATCACGAACGTGCTTCGTAACATTGCGACTCAGGGTTTTAATCTCTTCTGTATCCGAACCGTCTATTGGTCACATGTTGTGAGTGAAGAGCTGGGTTATGAAGTCATCAGACAGATCAGAAAATATAAGAAGAAATGCTGAAATGAAGCATGACAAGCATACGAGAGAACAGACGATGCATCAGAGCTGCACTCCTCACTCACAGCGAAGCGCTTTGACTTCACGCACACTTAAACACAATGTTCCTCAGTTATTTCTGTCTTCAGGACAAAAGCTTTTCACCTCCGACTGAAAGACGACAGTGTGTGTGTGTGTGTGTCAGTGTGTGTGTGTGTGTGTGTGTGTGTGTGTGTGTGTGTGTCAGTGTGTGTGTGTGCTTTGGCAGGATAATTAGACCTTGTGCTTTGCTCCCTCAGAGTTCTTTAACCACAGGGCTGAGCCATAATGAATCCACACTGTCACGGACACTAGACTGTCACAACACACACACACACAGCACGATTACAGATGTTTGAAAACAAACACACACACACACACACACACACACACACACACACACACACTGTGTAAATGTTTAACTGAGAGAGAGAGGCTGGATTAAATTAGGACAAAGAAGAGAGAGAGAGGACTGCTGAAAAACAAATGACTTATAATATTGGTGATCACTCACAGCTGTAATCTATCACCTCCGTGTGATTTATATCATTTTATTGGGTAGTAAAATGAGACACCTGTGTCTGACGCCTTCAGGCACTGAAACCGAATAGAACTCTTTTGTCAACAGCTCGCGTTCAACAATAATGTGAGAACTTGTGTCTGCTGATGTGTTTTATTCAATAATAATATAATTAATTCATAATTATTCATGCGTTTCATTTGTATCTTTGTCCAGCTGGACTTATTTGATGACGTCCCTCCAAATCAACCATGTTTTCTTTCACCAATCGACAAAACTACAGCGTTTATTGTAACACAGGCTGAAGACAACAAGCTTAAAATTGTGATATTTCATCAAAAACTTTTTATACTACATCTCATTTAAAATGTAGCCCCAAAACAAACCGTTTACTTTCACCAGATTGTGTGAAAAACATTAAATCTTGAGCTCAGTCACGTGACTTTGACTGACCCTCAGGCTGCTGAACACCATTTCTTTTCAATATTGGTTACACTTGTGGACACACCTTGGTTAACGAGATATAGATTCCATTGTTTTTAAAACAAATCTTTTAAAGGTTGTATGGTATTCTAACTGAGTTCAACTGCACATAGTACATTGTTCTCTTCTTCTTGCCATGATTGTGATGTTTCCAGAGAGGTGAAGGACTTTTATATTTCAGAAAACAAAAACGAAAATGTGCTCTTTGGTTGAACTGGTTGAACTGGTGGAGGTTGTCTGGTTTTAAGGGGCCACAAATCCCAAAAGGTTTGTGGATTCATGCCTTCATGTTCAGGAGGCAGACGGTCATGATTCACGATGAATCACTTATCCTGCTGAGCCTGTTTGATGAGACTGTGAGGTTTACGTCATTTCTGTGAGCCTCTTGAACTCTCTTGATTGTTGAGAAAAAGCCTGAAGTAGAAACACGTGAGCCATGAATTACACGTATGATGTTTGTCAATTCAAAAGATCCTTTTTGCACGTTAAGAAAGTCGCATTTTGTAAGTAAAACGGTTGAAGTAGAAGTCTGTGAAAGTACGTGATTAGAAAGACGATGTACGATGTGTTTGGTACCAGGATGTTCAAATCACGTTACATTTGGGACATAGCTACGGTAGCTAGCTAGCTAGCTAGCTAGACAAGCTAACGGTGGTGTTGAGACGAGAGATGTGGTTCACCGATCGGTTTCACATCAAACTAAATGTTACTACGACAAAAACTTATCTTTGATATTTTTAACATCATGTGTTTAATTTGGAACAATTTGATCGGGTTTCATAAACACATTTGTCTCTCACTGTTGAATACATATTTGTTGGGTGACACCGGAAGGACTAAACATGAGTTTATGGTCTCAATCTCTAGTTTCAAGTCTTCTTCAATACAGCATGATGTTCATTTAGTACATGATGGTCCATTTAGAGTCAAACAGACCATAAAGCAGGGGATGCTTTAGGGGCGGGGCTACACAGTGATTGACAGGTCTCTACCAGAGACGTATACGGCGTCTCTACGTCACTCCTCCTCAGTCCAGATATGGTCACTTCCTGTTCACTGGTTGCAAAAAAAGCCAAGATGGCGACGGCCTGAAGTCACTCCACAAAGTGATGAGTGACTACGTCCACTTCTTATATACAGTCTGTGGTAAAAACACACTTGTCCACATCAACACCCGGCACGAGAACAAGGAACCAGCCTCCACGTTCCTCTTTTCTCTGCCTCCTCATTGTTCTGCAGCACCAACAATCACACGCGCCGACGCTTTCTGGACAATATCCTCAAACCCAAGTTCACAGAAGGCCACTGAGAAACACACCCAAAACAAGTCTTTTCTGACTAGTGTGACTAAGCGTTGAATCATCTCGTCCTCACATATTTCCCTCGCGTGACTCACATACTTTATTCCAACTTCGTGGGATTCACTGACTGACACTCAAAACTCCTGATTTTTCCCAGACGTCTGTGCCTTCCCTTCAAGGTGCATGTTAACAGTATATCTGATCATCCAGGGATGCAGGAAGATGCAGCGATTGATCATAAACCAGCACCCTGACGGATGGATGATGCGTTAGCTTCGTTAATGACGGGTTTGAGAGCAAACATGATGACAGCTGGAACCACAAAGAGCACTCAGATAGCATCCCTTCAGGGGGTTTCATGGCTTTCTGGTAACCGTTTCCCTGTTTGATGCTCATTAGCAGCCAGAACGCAACATTTTGACTAATCAGAGAGTTTGTAGCTGCATCGCTGTTAAGCTCTTCACTGCGATACAACCGACCTGTCATGTTTGTAAATCCACATCTCTGATGAGATTAAAGTGAACCAGCTCTGATTTTGTTCCCCCCCTCTTCTTCTTCCTCCTCTCCGGCTTCCTAAAGCTCCAGTCCGCTCTTTGATGGAGGAGTAAATAAAACTGTGATGATGCAACACGCAGAAATGTTGCCAAAGGAAACAGAAGCAAACTTTACAACACTGACTGACGGTTGAACTGCAGCGTTATATGCAATAATGTGATTATCTCTTCAATAGTTATCCGACATTCTCGAGCTAAATGATGATGAAGAATGATCTTCACGCTGCAGCGACTGATTCTCAGCTCCTCTTATAAATGTGAGCAGAGTCAATGAGCTCCTCTGAGTCTCACCACATCTTTCCCCTAAACCTGTGCGTCCTCGGCCCCTTCCACTCTGCTGAGGGGTCATATGGCTGTTTTTCATGTTGTTGTTGTTTTTTTTATTTTATTTAGTGGTGACTGTGGCGTCTGGATTTTCTGCAGCTTCAGGCCGACTGTTTGGTTGTGTTCTGATGAAAAAAGTCATTTTCTGTCTTCTCGCCCCGAGTGCAGTGGAAATAACCAGCTGGTCACAGGCTCCTTCAGATCACCCACGGCAACAATTTAGGGACACTTTTGTCCGTCCAGTCCGTTGTTAAATTTGTGATTTATTTTGATTTCTGCAGGAATGTGATAAACACAGACCAATACATTGTGGCAAACAATGAAATTAGTGTATCATGTTGGATAGAGACAGAAAACGACTGAATACAAATTAAATTTACATATTCAGTCACATCTAGATGCAAATTATCCTCATACAACGTATATCTTACTAACGTTACTCCACATTTCTCGTGCGTTTTCCTACAAAAGTCCAGCAACACGTGTCAATTTAACAAAACAGTATTTTCAAAATAAACTTCTGTCTTCACAGGAAACTACTTAGTTAGGTTTAAACAACAAAACTACTTAGTTAGGTTTAGACAACAAAACAACTTAGTTAGGTTTAGACAACTAAACTACTTAGTTAGGTTTAAACAACAAAACAACTTAGTTAGGTTTAGACAACAAAACAACTTAGTTAGGTTTAGACAACAAAACAACTTAGTTAGGTTTAGACAACAAAACAACTTAGTTAGGTTCAGACAACAAAATAACTTAGTTAGGTTTAGACAACAAAACAACTTAGTTAGGTTTAGACAACTAAACAACTTAGTTAGGTTTAGACAACTAAACTACTTAGTTAGGTTGAGACAACAAAACAACTTAGTTAGGTTGAGACAACAACACTCCTTAGTTAGGTTTAGACAACTAAACAACTTAGTTAGGTTTAGACAACTAAACAACTTAGTTAGGTTTAGACAACTAACAACTTAGTTAGGTTTAGACAACTAAACTACTTAGTTAGGTTGAGACAACAAAACAACTTAGTTAGGTTCAGACAACAACACTCCTTAGTTAGGTTTAGACAACTAAACAACTTAGTTAGGTTTAGACAACTAAACAACTTAGTTAGGTTCAGACAACAAAACAACTTAGTTAGGTTCAGACAACAACACTCCTTAGTTGGGTTTAGACAACTAAACAACTTAGTTAGGTTTAGACAACTAAACTACTTAGTTAGGTTTAAACAACAAAACAACTTAGTTAGGTTTAGACAACAAAACTACTTAGTTATGTTTAGACAACTAAACTACTTAGTTAGGTTTAGACAACTAAACAACTTAGTTAGGTTTAGACAACTAAACAACTTAGTTATGTTTAGACAACTAAACTACTTAGTTAGGTTTAGACAACAAAACTACTTAGTTATGTTTAGACAACTACACTACTTAGTTAGGTTTAGACAACTAAACAACTTAGTTAGGTTTAGACAAATAAACTGCTTAGTTAGGTTTAGACAACTAAACTACTTAGTTAGGTTTAGACAACTAAATAACTTAGTTAGGTTTAAACAACAAAACTACTTAGTTAGGTTTAGACAACTAAACAACTTAGTTAGGTTTAAACAACTAAACTACTTAGTTAGGTTTAGACAACTAAACAACTTAGTTAGGTTTAAACAACAAAACTACTTAGTTAGGTTTAGACAACTAAACAACTTAGTTAGGTTTAGACAACTAAACTACTTAGTTGGGTTGAGACAACAAAACAACTTAGTTAGGTTCAGACAACAACACTCCTTAGTTAGGTTTAGACAACTAAACAACTTAGTTAGGTTTAGACAACTAAACTACTTAGTTAGGTTTAGACAACTAAACTACTTAGTTAGGTTCAGACAACAAAACAACTTAGTTAGGTTCAGACAACAACACTCCTTAGTTAGGTTTAGACAACTAAACAACTTAGTTAGGTTTAGACAACTAAACTACTTAGTTAGGTTTAAACAACAAAACAACTTAGTTAGGTTTAGACAACAAAACTACTTAGTTATGTTTAGACAACTAAACTACTTAGTTAGGTTTAGACAACTAAACAACTTAGTTAGGTTTAGACAACAAAACTACTTAGTTATGTTTAGACAACTAAACTACTTAGTTAGGTTTAGACAACAAAACTACTTAGTTATGTTTAGACAACTACACTACTTAGTTAGGTTTAGACAACTAAACAACTTAGTTAGGTTTAGACAAATAAACTGCTTAGTTAGGTTTAGACAACTAAACAACTTAGTTAGGTTTAAACAACTAAACTACTTAGTTAGGTTTAGACAACTAAATAACTTAGTTAGGTTTAAACAACAAAACTACTTAGTTAGGTTTAGACAACTAAACAACTTAGTTAGGTTTAAACAACTAAACTACTTAGTTAGGTTTAGACAACTAAACAACTTAGTTAGGTTTAAACAACAAAACTACTTAGTTAGGTTTAGACAACTAAACAACTTAGTTAGGTTTAGACAACTAAACTACTTAGTTGGGTTGAGACAACAAAACAACTTAGTTAGGTTCAGACAACAACACTCCTTAGTTAGGTTTAGACAACTAAACAACTTAGTTAGGTTTAGACAACTAAACTACTTAGTTAGGTTCAGACAACAAAACAACTTAGTTAGGTTCAGACAACAACACTCCTTAGTTAGGTTTAGACAACTAAACAACTTAGTTAGGTTTAGACAACTAAACTACTTAGTTAGGTTTAAACAACAAAACAACTTAGTTAGGTTTAGACAAATAAACTGCTTAGTTAGGTTTAGACAATTAAACAACTTAGTTAGGTTTAGACAACTAAACTACTTAGTTAGGTTTAGACAACTAAACAACTTAGTTAGGTTTAGACAAATAAACTGCTTAGTTAGGTTTAGACAACTAAACAACTTAGTTAGGTTTAAACAACTAAACTACTTAGCTAGGTTTAGACAACTAAACAACTTAGTTAGGTTTAGACAACTAAACAACTTAGTTAGGTTTAGACAAATAAACTACTTAGTTAGGTTTAGACAACTAAACAACTTAGTTAGGTTTAAACAACTTAGTTAGGTTTAGACAACTAAACTACTTAGTTAGGTTTAGGAAAAGATCGTCGTCTTGGTTAAAATAATGTATGTGGCGTTACTTTAGTACGCATGTTATGTGACAAATAAATCAACGTTGACTTCTCGTTTCACGCGGACAACGAACAGCTGTTAACTGGGTAAAAGATCGCCGTTTGTTGGACTCGTCCATGTGAGGTTTTTGCAGTCTTTAAACTTCCTCATTCAAGATTACGTGGAGAACATACCAAATATTTTCGTGGGATATCCACGGATTGCGGCGCATTCTCTTTTTGTATTCATAGCTACGAACGCTGGATGAGACCAGGCTGCTAGATGGAACTCTAAACCTCTGGAAAAATAAAGAAGAAGAAAAAAAGCCTCAACAATAACAACAAAAAGATGTATTTGATTAACGTCATTTACATCTGTTAGCTAACCACAGTCTCCTTCTGTCAGCCAATCAGCTGCTCTGCTGCAGCTGTTGAGCGTTCAGCACTTTGCTCAACTGCTCCATAAATGTGGTGGCTGGTGGTTTCTCTCCACACACACACACACACACACACACACACACACACACACACACACACACACTAACCCTGAGCAGAAGTTGTCTGTTGTAGTCGTCTCCGAAACGTCGGAGCTCCCGTCCGATTGCCTCCGTCTGCATGTCCTCTGCTGCGTCTCGTTGCCTCGTGCTAGAGGAGCTGGAAGTTCGTCCTAAAACAGAGAGAAGAAGAAAAAAGACATTCACACTTTGCTAATATGACCAAACAAGCTTTTTCTATGGATTGTCTGTATTGTAATTATATTATGTTCATCTGTTCTGTCCGTCCAGGGAGAGCGATCCCTCCTTCTTCAAGCAAAGCTCTAAGAAGAGGATGTAACAATATGAAAATGACTGGCATTATAATACAGATGTAGAGAAATACCTGTCTCATAGCTGACCGGCTGTGTGTGTGTGTGTGTGTGTGTGTGTGTGTGTGTGTGTGTGTGTGTGTGTGTGTGTTTTTGTGGTTAATCTGTGATATTTTCAGTCAACAGTAAATCAGTACTGAACAACATGAAAGCTCTGACTTCTTACTGATCTCCACTTATGACTCACGAACGCTGTTCTGAAACTCAGACTTAATACTTCTCACATGCTCCGATATTTAAGAGACCCGAGGCTGAAGTTCAAATCTATTCCAGCAGCCTCTGATGGGGAAGTATGTGCACGACAACGGAGAACACAGTTTACTTCACTGCATTTCCCATAGATCCAATGGCATCTTTTGAACACTGGAGACACCAAATAACAGAACAGAGATGAACCTCTGTCATTAGAAAGAATACATTCATCAATCAGAGCACTCATATGAGAACACAACACTATCAGAGTGATGAATATATTTAGAATTTATGAATGACTGAGGGAGGAACGAAGAAAAGGCTGTTTGTGGCTTGCAGCTCTCTGTCTGTCTGTTTACAATCACAAAAAGTAAACAGGAAGTCTGACCATCGATCTCTTCCTCTCCGTTTCAGCACCATGGACAGCGCCATACAGACGGCTTCATGTGTTAAAGCTGCATTCTCTCTAGTGTCCACCAGGGGGCGACTCCTCTGGTTCTATAGAAGTCTATGAGAAAATGACTCTACTTCTCTCTTGATTTATTACCTCAGTAAACATTGTAAACATGAGTTTATGGTCTCAATCTCTAGTTTCAAGTCTTCTTCAATACAGCATGATGTTCATTTAGTACATTATGGTCCATTTAGAGTCAAACAGACCATAAAGCAGGGGATGCTTTAGGGGTGGGGCTTACTGTGATTGACAGGTCTCTACCAGAGACGTATACGACGTCTCTACGTCACTCCTCCTCAGTCCAGATATAGTCACTTCCTGTTCACTGGTTGCAAAAAAAACAAGATGGCGACGGCCAAAATGCCGAGCTTGAGGCTTCAAAACGTCCACAAACCAACGAGTGAACATGAGTGAACTAAACTAAACAACGTCAAAAACAAAGATGAATGGATTTCCACCACTGTGAATCCCTCACATTATATTTACGGCTCCATTCGTCACCTTCAATTTTCGTCGTGGTTGTGATTAACTGATTAACTAAATGTACCCGTAGACTGAAAAAAAGAAAAGATATCTGACCTTAGATATAATCAAACTGAGAATATTTAAAACCGCTCCACTACGTGACTCTAGGTGTGATGGTGTCGTGTTGTGAAAGGACCGTCATCAGCAACGGCAACAAGAGATCTCAAGTCATCTATCTCGCTCTCCAACACACAAACAGACCAGATTACTCAAAATGTGTGTGTGTGTGTGTGTGTGTTTATCTCCTATCTGTACTATCTGATGGACGTAGCCGACTGAATGAGAGTTGAGGGGTTTCAGTCTGCATCGAACAAAAGACCTGCCGGCCTATTTTGACTGCTACACACACACACACACACACACACTGATTATGTTCTTAATGAATGACACACACACACACACACACACACACTGGTCTGTTTTGACTGGTGTCTTGTCTGTTTGGCTGCATGAATAAAAGAGACACAAGGCAATCAGTGAGGCTAATCCCTGCTATTATAAAAAGCAGAGCCGTACGTGTACAGACAACAACGTTTTACTTACTAAACACTATCCTTGTGGAAAAAGGATATGGAAGTCATTTTCATAGAGGAAGAGGATGAAAAAATGTCTTTACATTTTCATCATGTTCAGGGATTTATGTTGTTTGAAGCCGTGTGCCGTGTGCTCACTTTAAAGAACCCTAAATTGACGCCTGACGAAATCACTTGAGTTTGATCCAAGTTTGAAAAAGAAATAAATCTGGTTTTCAGACATCTGCTGCAGGCTAGCGGCTCAGGGCTACATTAGCCGCTACTAGCATGACACATCACCAACTGAACTGTTGCATTGTGGGTAGTGTCGGCGCTAGGTTTAAACAAGAACAAGGAATGATTAATGTGTGGTTCTGCAGCATCATTCTTTATAGCTAAATCGACTTCACCTTCAGCTGTAAATGCTACACATCATCATTCTCAAAAGTCTCAAAAGCTCCGAAGACTTAAGATGCTCAAATATTTAGTTTTCAGCAGCGAACATTCAAACATTTTCTAGAGATAATGTGTCATTTTCTAGTTTAAGGTTGGACTTATTCCATCTAATAGGAAAATACTAATTAATTTACTTTCACTGAACTGTTGCTGCATTGTTCTTTTATTATCATGGCACACACACACACACACACACACACACACACACACACACACACACACACACACACACACACACACACACACACACACACACACACACACACACACACACACACACACACACACACACACACACAGCAGTGGGCGTGGCCAGAAGTCAACACTCTTCTTCCTGACTGTAAATCTGACTCAGCAGGATTATAAAAACTGTGAATCTGAGGCAGCGATCCAACATCGACAGGTCGAACTAAGCATGCTGGGACTCAAACTCACAGAGAGACTGAAGCCAAACTCTGATGAAGTGATTAATGAGTCCAAGACACCGAAAGATGAAGACAAGGACCTGAATGTTGGATGATGTCAATGGTTTCACTTTGTAGGATTAACTTCATTTATGCAAAGAAATATGGTTAACTCTTTATTCCAATCAAATATTCTTGTTATTAACTTCCTACCAGGCCTGTGTGTGTGTGTGTGTGGTTGAAATGTATCCTGTGAGGTTTAAAGTCTTTACATTCTGCAGGTTTCAGCCTGAGTTTGTTGGATTTCTACGAGTCAGTAACTCAGAATGTGAAGCTAGCAGCAGCCTGATGTCCTCAGAGTTGAGAACATGCTGAGTGTGTTTTCGTTCATCTTTTTACAAACATCAACATTCAACAGCAGCCGCAGACACTCACATGTGTGATAAGGAAAGGAGAATGTGCTGAGCTCATATGTATTTACAGCTAAATACCAGAGCAGCTGACTCAGGCCAGTGCACAGCAGCTACTGTATGGTTTTATATATATATTCATATATATATCAGGGTGTGCATCACACTTCACACCTTCTTCAAACTGATATTTGGGATGACAACAATGACTGGATGTGTTATTTTAGAGCTTTCTTGAGAGTAAAAACGTTCATTTCACGATGTAAAGTGTTCATTTAACGGGTTTCTCTCCTCAAACATATCTGATTTATATCTCAGTTACTTAATAAACGTCCTTAAGCGGTATTTGTCGTTCCGTCACACTTTAGTGAAGGGAAAGCGAGCAGCGTGAACTCGTGTTGGTGGTAATCACCGGTCATGTGTGGAGGGTGCCGTGCTCTCACCGTGCTGCTGGGGCGTCCCGGGCTCCCTCGCCTCAGACATGCGCTGCAGGGCGTGTTTCATCACCTGGCCGGCGGGGCTCGGGGTCTGCGTCGCGCCGTCAGCCGTCGCTGGCCTCGGGGAGAGCGGGGAGCTCGGCAGCGAGTCGCAGTCCGAGGAGAAGTACCCGCTAGAGGCGCGGCGAGGGCGGTGGAATATCGACCTGGTGTGAAACACACTGAGGCCGTCTGGGCTGGCGTTTGTTCTGCACCAGGACGGTGACTCCGGATCTCCTCCTCCGGCGGAACCGACGCGCCCAAAGCTCCGCTCGCCGCCGCCGTTTGAACGGGAGGTTTGCGCCGCGGCTCCAGTTGGTGGATCTCCTCCGCTCCGCTGCGTCGCCGTTACTGCGCTCGAGCCATCGGGCCGGTTTGGTGGTCTGTTGGATGAACAGAGCGGCACCGTCAGTCTGGGCTTTCATCGCCGAGCCTGTACCGCCTCACGGCTCCGGAGCAGCAGCTGGATTCACGCGTTTTCCTTCACAAACTGCGGCTTTTCTGTCGTTTAAATCGGTTTAATTTCACGAGGAAACGCGACGAGTCAACAATAAAACCTAAAATGTGTGTCTTTTACGAATCGTTACCTGATTCTAGCTCACGTGCAGCTTTGGAGTTAGTTCTCGTGTTCAGGTCCGAACTCGGCGCAGAAGTTGCTGATTGCAGCAGATCTTTGTTTGACTGGTTGGACGTGAAGGAAGCAGCTGGAATAACTGCGTCACATCACAACAAACCGAGTGAACCCGTCTGAACGGTTTATTTTACCCACAGATCAACTCCAACAATGTTAAAGTTTGATGGGATATTACTGCTTATAGACGGACATTTATAGAATCGTAAAGAATAGTCAAATTGTTGAGCAGATATTACTAAAGTCACTTCATGTTAAACACACTTAATTGCATTGCGAACAAGGAATCTTGCACTTTTGTCATTTCCAACTTTTAATCACCAAAAACACAACGTGACCTTCTAATAAAACGGACTCGACATATTTTGACGCGGCGCTTCCTGTTTATCCAGACTAAACTACAGCTTCCTAAGCGCACGGATTCCCGGCGGCGATGGCCTACTTCTGTGCCAAAACGACCTCAAATGATAAACAACATGGTTCAAAGAGCGAAGTCTCCGACTACCGATAAACACACGGTATGCACCTTTGATGCAAGTCGTCTTTTTCCTTTTTACGCATATTACTGCGCACCGAGAAGCAGCGACGGCTTCAACTGGACGCTCCGTGTGCCCTCCAGCAGTACGAGTGCGCTGCGAGGTTTCGGTGCAGATCGGAGCCCCACGGGTGACGGATATTAAATGTGTCCGGCGGCGCGTAAAAGACATTTGGCACCAAAAGGAACCGGCGGTCACCCTGTCAGAGGGAAGGGCAGACAGTGGGAAGAGAACCCGCTAATGTCGGTACCAGAGAAGCATGAAAGCGGGCTTTTGATCAGCTGTCAGGGTGTTACATGTTTAACACGTCTGTGTTGACATGAAGGGGCTGAGGCTCCGTGGGCGACGACGGAAGAAAAGAAAACACATTTCAGATTCCACGATTCACTTCAGGCAAATATGTTCAAATAAATGAGTCACGTGGAGTTTGAGCCTCCTGAATTATTATTTGTTACTTTTTTTCTTCTTCTTCTTCAAACCCTGGCGGTGCGTGTGCGCCTCCCGCAGGGCGCACAGCTCCACAAACCGCTAATAAAAGAGGTCCGGTAACTGCCGTTAATAACAAGTGTTAACAGGGGAGCTCGTCTGAACGGTGAATCATCACCTGTCACGGAGCGGGACTTCACAAAGCGGCTGAACTCGGTGACCTCGATCCACTAAACTCAGCTTCTAAGGAAATCTATCTGCGCTTAAATCTTTACATTATTTAGAAATGTGAAGCTTTAAAACTCGAATCAGAGAATCAACATTCGTCCTGTAGACGCTGTGTTGTTGTTATCTCGTGTGAAATAACGTTTACAGAAAACTCGACTAATAAAACGAGTAAAAGGAACTGGAACCGGCGCGCTGCGTCTCCAAACATTACCGGCAACGTCAGTGCAAAACTACGCTTTTCTTCAAAACCTCCAAAAAGTAAGAAAAATAATGCTTTAAACTCCGTCTTGCATGATATATTATATGAAAATAAAGCAGAGTAAAGTCACAGTGATATTTCACAATAAGAGACGCAATGTTTCATATAGTTTCTCGTTGCTGCCATAAAACATGAATAACTGCAGCTGTTAGCAGCCGGTCAGACGGAGACTGGGTTTGTTTTTGTGTAGTAAATGATATATATATACATATATATATACATATATATATACATATATATATATATATATTTATATTCATACAGTATATATAAAACCATCTGTGTCTGTCCCAACTCACCTGGACGGATGGTGCATGTCAGTGGCGGGACATCACCGCTGGCTCCGAAAATACAAATATGTGTAAATAATATCAAGGCGAGTCCACACTGGATCCGCAGGTCCAAATGGAGCAAAACATGAACTTGTAAAAGTAAAATAAAAATAAAAAAGGTGAAATAAATCCCAGAGTTTTTTGCTGAAGAGGAATAATCCGCCTGCACGCGAGCAGGTCACCAGAGTCCTGCTCTCTCTCCCGCCGTGTGTTTGTCTACAGGAGCTGCTCTCCGTGCAGCGGACTGATATGAACGCTCCTCCTGCAGACACAACGACCCGCCTCCTGGTGGGCGGGGCTTCTCTCCTTGGTCCATTCGGCCTCCTCTGTCTCCCCCTGCCTCTCGCGCTCGTGTCACGCCGGCATCAAACCTGGGGGGGGGGGGGGGGGGGTCTTCACATTATATACTTGAATCCCTCAAAAAGTCAACCTTTGAATCAACATGTTGTTTATAATAATACATCTATCATATTATTTAGGAGCAGCTCCTGAAGCTACAGTTTGAGGCTCTGGGTGTCTAGCTCAAGGGCACCTCGGCAGTGGCCAGGGGGGACTTGAACCGACGACCCTCTGGTCCCCTGAGCTCCTCCTACTCCTTACAATAGATTCTATTATGTGATGGAGGTGTAGTGTGTCAGAGTGATGTTACTCTCCTTAAAGGAACAGTGTGCAGCATTTATTAGCAGAAACAGAATATAATAATATAATATTCTATAACTATGGAGAGAACACTACGTAGCACCTTCAAGTGATTTATTAAAACATTCTTTAAAAAACATGTAAGAAATAATATACGTTGAGATTCTCAGTCAATATGAAAAATACAGAATATAGATTGAGAGAACTACTTTGTTGTCTTCCTGTGGCCTTCACAGGAAATACTTGACGCTACTTCCTGTTGATCATGTGACTTGTGTAATGTCCCAAATGTTTAGGGGACTGAGTGGAAACCTGGGGCACGACTAAAATATGCTTTTGAATGAATTTGTGAAGAGAAGATTTCTGAAGGATTGTAATCTTTATATTTCATAGAGAAGTGTAGAGTTAGAGAGCGATGACGGGATGAAATACTGTTGTTGTTGTTGTGGTCTCGGTCATTCTTATTAAGGTTTTACATGGTTATTAGGACACAGTGCAGGACACTTTGCTTGATAATATAATGTATTATACGGATACTTTTTCATACACATTCAAGCATTGAAAGCGCCGATTACCTGACAGCCTACAGCACAACATCATTGGTATCCATCTACTGACTATCGCTGATATTGGTGACAAGGGGTGCCTGCGAAGAGCTAAAATAATATTAAAAGACAAACCCCCACCCAGCCAGTCTGTTCACCCTGCTGCCGTCTCACAACAGCTTCTTTCCTCCGGCTGTGACACTCTTATATTCATCCTCCACGATATTGGACCGCAATCTGCGTTTCCTTTTGCAATAAAATAACCTCATATCAGGATTCATCTTGATCCTGGACTCGTAGCTCTTGTTGCTGCTCATTTCTTGTGTTTCCTTTGGACCCATTTCTTGCACTAAAAGTATTCAAAACCCTCCGTTATATCTCGTTTGCTAAAATAAAAGTGTTTTCCTTCACTTTGATATTGAGACTGAAACCGACGCCTACACTTGTACGATAAGAGCTGGCATGAAAGTAGAAGCCAGCGTGAGCTACTACTGCAGTTATGAATCATCCTGCTGAAGACATATTTATGTTTTCTGAAACGGCACAATACTGTAGACCACTATCAGTATGTGATCTCTGCTTTGTATAATGTGTGAGGCACCGAGTCCCTGTGTGTGTGTGTGTGTGTGTGAATATATAAATAATAATAAATAAATATACTATTCTAAATATGACCAGAGTTTCTTTGCCGTCGGCCAACGCTGACGTTAAAGTTATTGTTGGTAAAGTTGGAGAAACTATCAAGAGAACGCTAGATTTTAAAATGATCCAACCCAAAACACAGCTCAGTGTTGCCAACTCTTCTCCAGGTGAAGTATCTAGCATCATTAGCATCATTAGCATCATTAGCATCATTAGCATCATTAGCATCATTAGCATCATTAGCATCATTAGCATCATTAGCGCCAAAAGTCTCTAAATCTAGAGAGAGAGTCTTAAACACCACAGTCCGTCTATTTAGGCATCTAAAGAGACGCCCCCTAAATTCTCATGATGAACGTAAACAACCAACATGGCCGCTGTTAGAACTCAACACTGTTAAGATAGAAGCTGGAGGACGAGGAATGAGTGACAGGTAGACAGGTAGACAGGTAGGAAGGTAGGAAGGTAGACAGCGATGAAGGTAGACAGGCAGGTAGACAGGTGGATAAAAAGGCAGTCAGGTAGACGGGTAGGTAGGTAGGTAGGTAGACGGGTGGGTAGGTAGGTAGACGGGTAGGTAGGTAGACGGGTAGGTAGGTAGGTAGACGGGTGGGTAGGTAGGTAGATGGGTAGGTAGGTAGACGGGTGGGTAGGTAGGTAGACGGGTAGGGTTTAATCTCAATGTGACGTCCCAGTTAAATAAAGGTGATATTGGTAGTCCGTCCAATCATAACCGAGGTGTGATGTAAATGAATACGTTGTGTTAATTAAACAATATCTTACTTACATGATGTCATCACTTCTTCCTGTGATGCTGATTGGACGACAGCAGGAACCGACCTCCAGGACTCCGACAGCTGCAGGAGACGAGTCACTCGTCAATACACACAGACAAAAGGCTGAGACGATCAATAGCATTTACATGTGATCAATACCGATCAATCCTCACAGTGTGGGAACGTGTGTGAGTGGTAGAAAACGTCTGCCAGCGTTCTACTGTTTCTATTGCTGCTTCTGTCTTTTACTGTGTGTGTTGTCTAGTGTGGTGGTGGTACTGGTGGTACTGGTGGTGGTACTGGTGGAGATACTGGTGGTGGTACTGGTGGTGATACTGGTGGTGGTACTGGTGGTGATACTGGTGGAGATACTGGTGGAGATACTGGTGGTGATACTGGTGGAGATACTGGTGGTACTGGTGGTGGTACTGGTGGTGGTACTGGTGGAGATACTGGTGGAGATACTGGTGGTGATACTGGTGGTGGTACTGGTGGTGGTACTGGTGGTGATACTGGTGGTGGTACTGGT
>JAVDOI010000087.1:416185-471185 GCA_032191485.1 Leptoclinus maculatus | reverse complement strand
TGAATGCATGAAATCACGTGGAAACGTACTACAAACAGAGAGTACGGTCATCAGCACATCAGTTTAAATGTCTCATGTTTTGATATTTGTTGCTGTAAATAATAACATGTATAGAGATATATGAGGCATATTAAGAATCATGACATGAATCATAAATAATAGGATTGAATGACAAAACTGAAGTCAAATGAACGTGTGATTTTCAGTTTAAAATAAAAGATGTTATTCAAGTAATGGTTTCTATCACTAATCACATGAATATGACTTTTCCCAAATATTCACCCCTGCAGGTTTTAAGACTCCTTCATATTCTTACAGTTTGTGTCATTTGTGTTCAAATGGACGATAAATATCCACTTTAGATGGTTTACGATGGATTATGAGTTCACGGTGAACAAATACGTCGTCGTTAAAATAACGTGAGGGGAAAGGTATTTACAGTGTTTCTCTGTTTTCTCTCAGTCGGCACCTTTTATTAAACTTGTTTATGATTCATGCAAACAAATCACAGAAACCACAGAGGCATCGTGATGATCGTTTGTTTGTAGTATTTAGTTAAAGTATTCATGGAAACCTGTTAAATTAACACTTTAGAATCTGTATTAAATCAGAGTCAACGGTTTGTTCGTCGCAGAATGTTAACGGAAACCTGCTTTTACAAAATAAAAGCTTTCCTCCATGTAGACACCAACATTTCATCAATCATGGCTGAAATAATAATTATTGCTGCTTTGTACATGATTAATCGTCATGTTTACTACAGCGGCATGAACCCCAAATAACAAGATTCTGCTGTAAATGTAATTGCAATAATCATATAAAAAAGATCCTGAAATGAGACGACATGATGTTGATTCATAAAAAGTCTGAATTCATGCTTCGTCAGATCCGAAGACAAGCAAACAACTTGTTTTCTGAATGGAGTTTGGACCAATCGGTGCTCGGCTATGCTAACATTGTAGCAGCTCCCTCAACACATAGATCTGTGGTTTGTATACATTAATATACAGAGTGTACAAAGATGAGGTAGAGCTCTGGGTGAACACAGAGGGCTACAATATTTCCTTCCTCCATTCGTCGTCATATGGGACTCGAGCGTGCGGCGGACTTCTGGAAGTGTCGGACCAACATGGCGGCAGCGAGGACCGCAGAGCTGAAGATGAAAGACGCCCCGCTGAGAAAGAAGGTCGCCGCGTAGTCGCCCGTCCTGTCCACCAACCAGCCTGCAGACGCAGAAACAGGAAATACGGGTAAAAACCTCAGCGGAAATTTAGCTTATGTGCAAAACTGTGAACAAATATTTTTGTAATGACGGAAAGAAACGAGTATCAAGTTTTCTGTTTCATGGCTCAAGAACAAGAAGACAGTGTTGTTAAAGGACGTTATAATAACTAGTAACGTTTTTATCCTTTTCAAGAGACATGAGCTAAACAAATGAGAGGAAGAAGAATTGATTTTATTTTGCATTTTGAAAATAAAGACAAAATTTCAGTACATGCACTGACACTAGTAGCTCTATTCAACCACGACATCTGGACTTTATTCTTATCAATTCACAGATATTATTAATGTGTGATGTAAAAATGAAATCACCCTGAACCCTTTAGTTCAGTGGTTCTGTCACGCCCCACTTTGGAGGAAGAACAATGTTCACGCCCCACCGCACCAACAACATTGTAACTAAATGCTCCATGTTGAACTTTTATTGAAATAACAACATGTTGTGACTCCTCCATCTGTGCTTTTTAATACTAGAATAAAGAAAATTGCAATCACTTTCAAGTAAACCAGATTTCTCCATCAGACAAAAACAAATACAATGTGCATCACTTTGTTAGAACAATGCAAATAAAGTTCTATCTGTGCAAAAAATAACTCATATTTGGCAAAAAATAGCTTATTGTGGCTGCAATGAACCTGTTTAGCACTGAATATCTTTTCAAAACAACAATAACGTGCAACCTGTGCAAAACTAAACAGAAGTAGTGCAGATATGTGTGAGCCACGTTGTATCAGTGTTAGTGGCTGCAATGAGCTGCTTTCCACTACACATCTTTTTTAAACGGGGTTGCAGACTTGATACGTCCACTCTCAGTTCATGCTCAATGTTGAGCTTAGATCTGTGTTTAGTTTTGAGAGGCAGCAGCAGAAGAGCCGATCTCACAGAGGTAGGATGTGGCGAAGGGAAGCAGAATGCCCACATGTCTGTCCGATGAGTGGATGCTCCCTCTCCTCACCGAGCCACAACTCACTCAGTGTCTGAGCTGTAACCCTCAGCCTCCGGGTGGAGTCGGACGTCATCTCGATAATGTCTCTTCATTTTGCACACTAAGCTACATGTGTGAGGCGCCAACGATCTTGGCCTTCGCGCATGTGCAACCTGTATACGGCGTAACGTAAACATTTACACCAAAGTACAGGCATTTGGCCATGTATTTATGAATGACTTAGTTTTATGTCCGTGTACTTTGTAGTTTTGTAATATGTGAAGTTCTCAATAAAGTTCTTGAAATAAAAACATTCTGCATTTCCCCCTGCGCCCCACCAGTGATACCACTGCGCCCCACTAGAGGGGTGCGCCCCACAGTTTGAGAAATACTGCTTTAGTTAAAGTTACTACCTGGAACTTTAAATTGTTTAGATTTCAGTACTCCGAGCACCAGACTCGGACTTAGAAAACCTCACGATACATTCACCCACACGTACCTCCTATTGGTGGGCTAATCAGGTAGGGGATGGCGTGCAGGAAGTAGACCACACCTAGAGCGGAGGTCAGGCAGGAGGAGCCCACGATGTCAGAGGTCACCACGGGGATGAGCGCCACGTAGGCCCCGTCAAAGTACCCGTAGAGAAGGGAGAAGGGGACGAGGAGGGAGAAGGAGTGGAGGAGGTGGAGGAACATGCAGCAGAGGCCCGCCATGCCGATCGCCACCACGTAGCTTAGCATGCGATACCTCTTCAGGCACCTGAAAGAAGGGGGGGAGGGAAACCTTTCAGCGTCGGTGCCATTTAACAAGAACAAGAAGAAGTCGCTACTCACTTTCTGTCGGTGATCCACCCGAAGGTGATGTTGCCCACGATGCCGCCGACTCCGAATATGGACATGAGGAAGGCGGCCCGCTGGCTCTCCAGACCCACGCTGAGGGCGTATGGGACCAGGTAAACCACCGGAGCGCTGCAGCCGTAAGCCAGGAACAGGAAGGACACAGACAGAATGAGGAAGTCGGGTATCAGGAGGAACCCGTACTCCTCCCTGGACTCCAGAGACAAACAGCGACTTCTGGAGGAGGTCCTGGTGCTCGCTAAAGACTCTGCAGGAGACGTTTTGAGTCCTGACTTTTCCATCTTAGCGTCTATGTTGTTCAAGTTCATGCTCTCCACCAGTTTCGAGTCCTCCACCAAGGTTTCATCTGCTAGTTCAGGATCCGACCGTCCGATCCCCGCTAGCATCGTCTCCGTTAGCTTGTTGCTAAACAAAATGCATTCGGCAATCTTCAGATCTGTTACGTTGGGATCCGGCAGGCTCGAGCTCGGCAGCAGCAGCAGCGCTATGTTCCCCTGAGCTAGTTTGTTGTTTTCAAGTTTGAAGTTAGCGAGCGCTCCGTTGGATATGAGGAGCTCTCGAGTTTCCATCGAGCTCTTCAGCTCGTTGTCTTTGGACTCTGTTGTCGTGCAGTCGTTCTCCAGGTTTGACTTGTTTTTCTCCGACATCCTTTAGATGGAAAAGAACAGAAGAGAATTCATTCCACTTGGTGGAAGGGTGTAGCATGGACCAAGCAAGAACCCATTACATTCTCTTCATCACAGGGCAGACAGACATATTATTATCCACTTATGGAAAACGGCCTCGGTGGAGGTCTACGCTCTCCGAGTGCCTCTCTAGTTATCATTGGGACATGATGAAATGCTTGATCAAGTAATGTGTGAATGAAATCATAATTACCGTTGGCGTCCTCTGGGTTCCAGCGGCCTCATCAGAGCTCCACAAACACACAGGTTTGAAACTAACCCTCCCAGGATGAGCAGCGCTCCTCTCCAGGAGTATCGCTCTAGCAGCAGCTGGACGACGGGAGCCAGGACGAAGGTCCCGATGCCGCTCCCTGGAGACGGGGGGAAATCGGAATTTGATGGGATGAAAATGAGGGATGAGTAGAGGAACTTAAAAACAAGAGGAAAATGAGGAGAAGAGATGGGAACGAAAAAATGTGAATGACAAGACAAGAGGGCGACAGGTGAGTGAAGACGTCACTACCAGACATGGCGATGCCGTAGGCCAGAGCTTTCCTCTCGCTGAAGTACCTCCCAACCATCGCTATAGCTGGTGTGTAGCTGAGAGCAAAGCCCAGACCTGCAGAGGACGCACATGTTGCCAAATACTGAATAACAATCGACCTCCACAAACATCATTGATCTCCAGAACGAACAGCTCGTTCAGTTTCAGAGGACATGAGACTTCAGTGAGTGTTTGCATTGACTGATAAGACCCTCAGAGTTACTTGATGAGTCCTGTTACCCAATAAAACACATTCAATCCCCTCTCGTTCTCTCTCTTCTGATGTTTCAGGTGTCAGGTTTCTCTGCCGGTGTGTTGAAGACGTCGATATGAGTCACATTTGTGTAATAGACACAGATTGGCTGTTTTTAATTTGTGACGTAGACATTTTAGGGGACATAAACATAAGAAAAACACACTTTTGCATGTCGATCTTTAACATTGTCTGTCTGACATATTTAATACATATATATGATCTCTTTAGGCTGCACTGCACATGTCTGAGAGCCTCCTCTCTCTAACAGGAGGTGAGGTGCTTGTGTACCTGTGATGACGCCCAGAGACACGTAGAGAAACTCCAGACTGGAGGCGAAGGAGCTGAGGACCAGACCAGTAGAGGACAGCAGACCTCCCAACATCACCGTCGCTCTGCAGGAGAGCCGGTTAGCCAGGAAACCTCCCAGAGGAGCTGGAGACACAGTTCATGTGTTATTATTTCAATTCACACAGCAACTCACATATATATCTTTATATATACACAGGGCATCATTTATTCACATCTGGACTGTATTCACAGCTGATCCGCCTCCACGTCCTGGTGTGTGTGTTGGGGGTCTTACCACAGAGCATAGTGTGTGTGTGTGTGTGTGTGTGTGTGTGTGTGTGTGTGGGTGGGTGGGTGGGTGGGTGTGTGTGTGTGTGTGTGTGTTGGGGGTCTTACCACAGAGTATAGTGTGTGTGTGTGTGTGTGTGTGTGTGTGTGTGTGTGTGTGTGTGTGTGTGTGTGTGTGTGTGTGTGTGTGTGTGTGTGTGTGTGTGTGTGTGTGTGTGTGTGTGTGTGTGTGTGTTGGGGGTCTTACCACAGAGCATGGTGTGTGTGTGTGTGTGTGTGTGTTGGGGGTCTTACCACAGAGTATAGTGTGTGTGTGTGTGTGTGTGTGTGTGTGTGTGTGTGTGTGTGTGTTGGGGGTCTTACCACAGAGTATTGTGTGTGTGTGTGTGTGTGTGTGTGTGTGTGTGTGTGTGTGTGTGTGTGTGTGTGTGTGTGTGTGTGTGTGTGTGTGTGTGTGTGTGTGTGTGTGTGTGTTGGGGGTCTTACCACAGAGTATAGTGTGTGTGTGTGTGTGTGTGTGTGTGTTGGGGGTCTTACCACAGAGTATAGTGTGTGTGTGTGTGTGTGTGTGTGTGTGTGTGTGTGTGTGTGTGTGTTGGGGGTCTTACCACAGAGCATGGTGGTGCAGTCGATCAGGCTGTGGATCCAGGCGGTGGTGGAGTAATCCTTCTCAAAGTGCAGCTGGAACTCCACAAAGAACATGGACACACATCTGGACACAGACAGAGTTTAGTCTGTTAATCACTTTATTATCATTATTATTATTCATTAATAACCACAAGGCTCTGACCTCTCTGATCCATTTCATAACCTCAGAGTGGCACCTGAACGATCTCCTCCCACAGCTCACGTATAATAAGTTCCATGTTCTTCCTCTATCTCTTCCTCATCATATGAAATACACCCTTTATTAAATGTACAGGTACATGAAAAGCCTGTAATGTCGGCTCACAGCGGAGTTGTGGAGGAAATGTTGTGGCTGTGGAAACATCTCAGCAGGATTTCAGAAACAGGTTAGTGGCTTAAATAATGTGAGCTGAGAGAGATGCAGTAATAACTACAGAGTAATAACACAAAGCTCTGTGTTTTAAATAAGAACTCACAGCTCTGACTAACAGGGAAGTAGTGACATTCTTCAGGAACTGAGGACTAAAAAACACCATCAATTAAGATTAATTAAGACCTTTGGTGAGGTTTCTCTTTTGAGATCAGATTGATAACTTGTCCCTTTAATTTTAATTTTACATTTGTTATTATTAAAAAGAACAATCCATGTTCTGTCGTTTATTATTTAATTATTTCCTGATGTTTTAGGTTTTTAAAGTTTCAGTGTCTGTATCGAGATGTTTCAGCAGCGTAAAGTAACCGAGTCACACTTTTAGTAACTTTGTGTTTTTTTTCTGCGAATAATTTAAACGTCAAAATATATATTTTTTTAAACATAACCCAGCGAAAAAGTGTTAAATAAAATTCACGGAACTGGTCGAGTTGCGCAATATATTTAGATAAAAAAACCTAAACTTTATTAATACTTAGACGCTTGACAAAAAGGTTCAGACTTTCACCGAATCGATCCCCGACGATCGCTGCACAGATGCATGCTGGTTAACTTGTGTCCGACCACAGACTGTTTATAAGAAGTGGGCGTAGTCATGGTGACGTCTCTCATTGGTTTGTGGACGTTTTGAAGTCTCGAGTTCGGTCATTTCACCGTCGCCATCTTGTTTTTTTGCAACCAGTGAACAGGAAGTGACCATATCTGGACTGAGGAGGAGTGACGTAGAGACCTGTCAATCACCGTGTAGCCCCGCCCTAAAGCATCCCCTGCTTTATGGTCTGTTTGACTCTAAATGGACCATAATGTACTAAATGAACATCATGCTGTATTGAAGAAGACTTGAAACTAGAGATTGAGACCATAAACTCATGTTTACAATGTTTACTGAGGTAATAAATCAAGAGAGAAGTAGAGTCATTTTCTCATAGACTTCTATACAACCAGAGGAGTCGCCCCCTGGTGGACACTAGAGAGAATGCAGCTTTAACACATGAACTGGAGGTTATCTCCTGGTTCCTCACTCACCGGGTCACTGCCCGGCTGCAGATGGTGGACAGGAAGCAGCCGGCGACGATCATCCAGCCCCATCGCCCCTCCGGCGGGGTCGTGACCCCCGACACCCTCCTGCCTCCTTCCAGCTTCTCATCGGATGTCGTCATCTCATCGGATCGAGCCAATCGAGAGGCAGAACTGACATCAGTGTCCCCGCCCTCTGCTATCGTCTCTGAATGCGCGGCACGTTTTCATTGGCTGATCTTCCTCCTCTCTGCTCCTCCTCGTCTTCCTCACTCACTGAGAAAAACACAGAAAACACGAGTGTTCCTTCACGATGATTACGTGATTATAGAGCCACGTTTTTGTACATGTTTTTTCGCTGCACAAACATGCGCAGTTTATATGATAATACAGTAAATATTATTCATAGTTTATATGATAATACAGTAAATATTATTCATAGTTTATATGATAATACAGTAAATATTATTCATAGTTTATATGATAATACAGTAAATATTATTCATAGTTTATATGATAATACAGTAAATATTATTCATAGTTTATATGATAATACAGTAAATATTATTCATAGTGTATATGATAATACAGTAAATATTATTCATAGTTTATATGATAATACAGTAAATATTATTCATAGTTTATATGATAATACAGTAAATACTATTCATAGTTTATATGATAATACAGTAAATATTATTCATAGTTTATATGATAATACTAAATAAGATTGTGTCAAATAAAACTTACTTTTATCTGACATTTTATAGAACAAACGATTAATTGAGAGAATAATCAGCAGATTAATTATCAATCATTATTAATTAACTGTTAAAAACACTAACTGAACGTTTTCTGTTGTATTTTAGTATTTAAACTACAGCGCTTCTATTTATAATGCAGATATATTGTACATATTGTTTTGTATTTGTATTGTATTTTTATTCTATATTCATGTTTCTTGTACATATTTTTATAGTATTTTTTAAATATATATTTCATGTTTATGTTATGTGAAAACCTACTTGGAATAAAGCAGATTCTTTCTTTTAAACACTGTCGGTGAATGTAAACAGATTAATCGTGGATATGAATATAACTCGTAGAAGACATCGTAATCATGTACTTAAAGTACTTAATGTGTAAAAATACTTTTAGCATGAAGCCCTTTACTTACAACAAAGAAGTAAAGTCAGACACAAGAGTACATTTAGTTGGATTAGCAGAAGAAGAAGTGATTTTTAATCGACGGGGAGAAAAGCACCAAACACAGAAACTCAACTGGATTATTTTAGTTAAATTAAATTAAATTAAATAAAAAATTCATCCACAGAAAATCTGTTGTTTTTTTCTTAAAATGTACTTTTTTTTCAGATTCCTCCTGATTAACGTGGACACACGTAGAAACTTCTTACTTCAAGATAATAAATACTTTTAATTTAAAGTTTCAATGTTTCGTATCTGTGGCCGACATGAGTAAAAAGATTACTTTCAAAGGATGAAAACAAAGAAACTAAAACATCAATCAGCTCGACACACTTCCACTCCTTTTACTTAGTTCATCTCTAAAACAAAGTGTTCTTTCTGTTTCTCCTTCTGAAACAAACAGAACATCAAACAATGAAGCGTAACATCTGGAACTAAAGGACGTCACATGTCACAAAGTAGTATCAGCAGAACCACGAAGAGAAGAGAACGTGGTGTCACTTCACCATGAACAGCTCTTCATGGGAGGATTTACAGTTAGTGTGTGTGTGTGTATAGGTATGTGTGTGTGTGTGTGTGTGTGTGCGTGTGTGGGTGTGTAGGTGTGTGTATGTGTGTGTGTGTGTGTGTGTGTGTGTGTAGGTGTGTGTGGGTGTGTGTGTGTGTGTGCGTGTGTGTGTGTGTATGTGTGTGTGTGTGTGTGTGTGTGTGTGTGTATAGGTGTGTGTGTGTGTGTGTTACACAACAGAAAGCTCTTCAATTAGGAAATAAACCAATAAAAGTATTAAAAACATAAAGAGAGATCTTATGTCATACCTGCTGTTGAAACATGCCCGTCCAAAGGTTTCTGCTTCTTTTGCTTTGTCATCTACACAAACAGGCCGTACAGTTTGCATGTGTGTGTGTGTGTGTGTGTGTGTGTGTGTGTGTGAGAGTGAGAGTGAGAGTGTGTGTGTGTGTGTGTGTGTGTGTGTGTGTGTGTGTGTGTGTGTGTGTGTTTTAAATTAAAGTTAAATTAAACTTTGTCACACAAAATGTTAAGAAAAAAAGAAAAGATAAAATATAAATATATAACGTATAAATAAATATACCTATACTGTATATATTTATATATATATATATAAATATATATATATATAAATATATACACAAATATATATATATATAAATATATACACAGGAAAAACCCTTAACATGTGTACTGAACAAATTCACTGCATTTATAATCTTTTTATTATTATTTCGTCTGTAAAATATTACATTTACAATGAATTTCATAAACATTTTTTATTTCTATTCTGTAATTTAAAGACATATAAGTACGTGTGTTCTGTTGTAGCACGAGGACGTTTTATTTTAATGCTTCAATCACAAACATCTTTTAAAATATAATACTGATTATACAGCAATTCATAAAGTAAAAATGAGAGAAGTTCTGAACGATGTGACTGGAGAGAGAGAGAGAGAGAGAGAGAGAGAGAGAGATGAAGAGACAGACAGAGAGAGATAAAAACATAAAGAAAAGTAAAAACTTACATCAGCTCCTCTGTTTCTCCGCTTCATGGTCCTCCTGCTGCTGCTTCTCCTGCAGCTCAACTGAGCCTGCAGACCGGAAAGAGGAAGAGGAGGAGGAGGGGGAAGAGGAGGAGGAAGAGGGGGGGGAGGAGGAAGAGGAAGAGGAAGAGGTTTTGAAATATGTTTAACAATAAAAAGGTTCTCTAGTTCTCTTAACGTTCATATTGTAATTTATATTCTTTCTTTATTTTATTCTTTCTCCTCTTTTTAGCAAACAAAATGTACAAAATCACTTATTTTATGTTCTTATGTTTTCATTTACTTAATTTATTTAATTTACATGAAATCCAATGATGTTTCATAAAAAGAGGAGGAAGAGGAAGAGGAAAAGGAAGAGGAGGTGGAGGAAAAGGAAGAGGTGGAGGAGGAAGAGGAGGTGGAGGAAGAGGAAGAGGAAGAGGAAGAGGAGGAGCCTAATGTCTCCCACACACAAAGTGTGTCTCAAAGAACTCGGTCCCCTTTAAGCCGCTTTATGTTTTTATTGCTATAATAATAATCATGTCGGGACGTCGCGCGGAGCTCTTCTGACTTCATCAGCTGTTTTATTTTAATCTCTTGTAGTAAAGATTAAGTTTCTCTTCTCTAATAAAACATCCTACTAAGACTTTAGTGTTTGAATTCTTCTCTGTGGTGATGTTAAAAATATATTAAAATTACATATAATCACGTTAAATGGAGCGTAAAATTACATTCAAGTCAAATACTTTCATTAAACAGAGATTAGTTTCTAAACGTGTATTAAAACACATTTTACTATTTTATTTGTGTTTATCGTCTTCAGCTCCACATACATAAAGCTAGCCACCTAGCCGATGCTAACATAACACTAGCTACCTAGCTGAAGCTAATATAGAGCTAGCCACCTAGCTGAAGCTAATATAGAGCTAGCTACCTAGCTGAAGCTAATATAGAGCTAGCCACCTAGCTGAAGCTAATATAGAGCTAGCTACCTAGCTGAAGCTAATATAGAGCTAGCTACCTAGCTGAAGCTAATATAGAGCTAGCCACCTAGCTGAAGCTAATATAGAGCTAGCTACCTAGCTGAAGCTAATATAGTTAGCTAACTAGCTGAAGCTAATATAGAGTTAACTAACTAGCTGACACTATAATAAACAGTTATGTTCTTTATTCTGCGCTACATTTATTTGATAGCAAGTTACAAATTACTTGACAATATTTGCTTAAAAGTACTTTGAATTGTCTTGTGAAATAATATATATATATTAGTTATGTATGTTTTTTGTTTTGTTCTTACGGTTATGTCATCCATTTTGTTTATTTTGTAATTACTTCTATTGTTTCTGTTCTTACCATGTAAAGCCTCTTTGAGTACCTTTTGAAGCGCTATACAACTAAAATATATTATATAAACATATATATTATATCATCTTTCTTCTGTATCATTCTCATCTTTTTTTTATTTCTTTACTCTTTAAGAACTAGCCATTTTTTGGGCTGATTCTCGAAAATTCTATACCCATACTCAAAGGGCCCCCACTCTCTAACTACAAGGTTTTTAATAATTCCAAGGGATTATTAACACTAAGAAGGGTTTGCTCATATGAATTAAGTAAATATTATGTATATGTTACTGGTTAATAGCTCATGAAGATGGAACACAGCTCCACTTTGAAAATGTCAAATTCGTATGGTGAAAAAGCACTATTATTCATAATACTATATTAAATGAGGCTCAGTAATGCCTAGACACCACCCACCATCATAGCAAACGACAGCAGTAGTGAATAGAAAAAGAATTGGAGTGAATTGAGTGAAGTATGCCAGAATTAGAGACATAAATGTTATGCGGGGTCACGAGAGGTCGTCATGTGAGAAACAGCCTCTCCAGCTGTTCCATTGTACTTTTACAACCTAAATAACTATATATTTAACTTCCTTTATCCTTCTACATGCACAATCTATCACATACAGCAGTTAGAAATCATTTTGGAGAGCTGGAACCGTCTCCAAAGCCTCTCCAGGCCGGCGACCTACGGGAGAATTGCGCAATAGCTGGTGTGTATTGGGCCGTTGTAGAGCTCCTGGTTGGTCGATTTTCGTTTTTTTTTGCTCTGTGCGCACGTGTCTGAATGTGGCCAATCGAATGGCGTTAACAGATTTACCAGGAAGTCTTTAGTTTTCCGAAAAATTCCGATCTACGCCGAGGACCCGGCGCGTAAAAGTCGCGAGACTGCCTCGCTGGAATGTTGCCCCCCAGTTTATTTGACCCCCCTTTTTTTATTTGACAACTTTATTAGAACGGAAGTGGTACATCTCGGAAGTGGTACATCTCCCGGAGACGAAATCGGAGATATACGTTCGAAGCGTGGTCGAATGCTATTGTTGCTAAGTACCTAGCTTTACCATGGACGGTTGAAAAACGACTTTTGAGAGGCTATTTCTGATACGTGTCTCGGCCAAATGAAAGCGAAAAAGTGACGATATTTACCACGAGGCTTGGAATGTTGTCGAAGATCGTGTTTTGAGTGTGTAAAGTGTTACACATGCTTCGGTTCATGAGAGATTCTTCGTTCAAACGGTATGCTGCATTGTTGTGGAAATATTATATTTGTTACTGAAAATTGCATTCTGCGGTTCAGCTTGGTACTGTTCAGAACCGGAATTTGCGGAATTCGCCCCCCGGAGGAGCGGTGCAGGGCCCAGAAGGTTTTAAATAAATAAAAACACCCAGAACACGTTAACTCTCATCCAGTTTTAGTTTAATTCATTTTTAGAAAAACAAAAACAAAAAAACCTCTTCACCACATACGCATTACACAAAGCCAGTAGACATTTTTTTTAAATGTTTAACCCTTTATTTTTATTTATACATTTCAAACCAGAGTTAAAAGCAGCAGAAGAAGAAGAGCTGGGCTTCCCAAAACCAGCGCGAGTTCAACTTATTGAAGCTTTAATGACATGGAGACCAATATTGAAGAGAATCACTAATAACACATTTATTTATTCCTATTTAAAAACAAACCTGGTTTCTCTTCTGTCTGCATTAGGGGGGTTAAAAAGAAGTGCAGAGTTGGTGTTTTGGGAAGCCACGCCCCCTTTTAGAACAGTTAAATCAACTAGAATCAACAGACAAGATTTGCTGGTGTAGAATATATCATATTAATATTATTTACAAAATCTCTGTACAAATCAAATACACGAGCGTGAAGAAGGTCTTCAAGAAGACAAATAAAATAAAAGGCTGGAAGGGTTCAACACAAACAGGAAGTCTGAGCCTCACAGGTCAGAGGTCACGTCACTGTGAGGTCTGAAGATAAACACAAACATGCACAGTCAGCAGTTTAAAGAAAGAAAAGCTTCTTAGTGTCACACTGAAAACAAACATCCTGCTGCCTACACCCACCTTTAATCGTGTTATAACTATTTATATATTTATGAATATATATATTTATTAATATATTCATAAATATACCATGTCCCCATGATGTCACCATGAAGCTCAGTTTTAGACGCGTTAACATGAGTCATGGATGATCTGTTTAAACTGTGTGCTGTGAGTAATGAAGGAGATTAAAGGCTCTGCAGGAACAATGATGATATGCTTTAAATAAATAAAATAAAAGTTATCAGCACACGTTAGAAAGCAGGAGATCTACACGTCTGTTAAACATTCACACTGGTTCTTTTGTGCCAACCGAAAAACAAGATCATTCTGTACAACCGTATATTCAAAGAATCACATGAGAGAAACCAAACAAACATTATTATTACTGGACCAACTACTGGCCACAAACAGGAGGAAGATGCTCCACTTCATACTATAAAAACCACTGCAGACAGAGTGGAGGTGATGAGTGTTACATTATAATAATCTGTTACAGTACCATGGCAAAGAGAAACCACACGAAACAAACCAGATGTTTGTGTGAACGTCAGTAAAACATTGAGGTGAAGTTCAGCAGGTAAAGACGTTAAAACACAAACCAGAGGACACGGGCCTGGTGACGCACATTAAAGGCAACAGAAGAAGAAGAGATAACCAACAGAAGAAGAAGAAGAGATAACCAACAGAAGAAGAAGGAGATAACCAACAGAAGAAGAAGAAGAGATAACCAACAGAAGAAGAAGAGATAACCAACAGAAGAAGAAGAGATAACCAACAGAAGAAGAAGAGATAACCAACAGAAGAAGAAGAGATAACCAACAGAAGAAGAAGAAGAGATAACCAACAGAAGAAGAAGAAGAGATAACCAACAGAAGAAGAAGAGATAACCAACAGAAGAAGAAGAAGAGATAACCAACAGAAGAAGAAGAAGAGATAACCAACAGAAGAAGAAGAAGAGATAACCAACAGAAGAAGAAGAAGAAGAGATAACCAACAGAAGAAGAAGAAGAAGAGATAACCAACAGAAGAAGAAGAGATAACCATCAGAAGAAGAAGAAGAGATAACCAACAGAAGAAGAAGAGATAACCATCAGAAGAAGAAGAGATAACCAACAGAAGAAGAAGAGATAACCAACAGAAGAAGAAGAAGAAGAGATAACCAACAGCAGTCCGACTGTAAAGCTGAGGCCACATATAAAAGGCAAATATATAAAGAAACATTTACAGAGAAAACGACACATAATGCATAATGTTTGATTATTGAAGCCGATAGATTAGTTAACGAAGGCGGTTACAATCAAAGTACCACAGTAGTAAAAAATACAAATTTAGTATGAATGAAATACAGAATATGAGATTATTCTTCGTTAAAATCTGTTTACGATCGTTTCAGAAAGTGTGTTTAGAGTTTAAAAGAACCTCGGTGACTAAAATCTGTTTCTCTACAAATGAACCAAAAGCAAGAGGTCGGAGCAGCAAACACGCGTTTTGTGGAGGGTCAAAGTGTAGTCAGTCCATGTTAGACGTTAGAGGAGATCAACAATACTTACATAACATTCTACGAGCTGATAAAGGATTCAAAGAAACTCTCGTTACTTCAGAGAATCCTCAGAGACACGGAGGTTAGTTTAAAAACAAGGACACAAAGAGGTGCATGCTGGGAGAGAAATTACACATTTAGAGGATTCATTGTCGTTAAAACCGTCAAAATAAAGCACAAACCAAAGAGCATGAGGTGTGAATGTGATCTACAGCTTCCTGTTTCAGGTTTTAGGGACATTAAACCAAGGCAGCAGGTTGGCAGAGAAGCTGGAGGGTGAGGAGACAGAGTGCAGATGTTGTGTAATGCAAACATCTGTTGGAAGACAAGGTCTCGGTCCCGTCGTCTAGCGGTACGCGTCCACTCTTTTAATATTTCATCAAAAATGTGATTCTGCAAACAGAAGCTCAAAGAATAAACCACGCAGCTGTTAAATCCGTCTTCATTTTACATGCAGAACCTCCTCTGATTTGCATAAAGTAGCTTTACAACCTCAACTTCATGCAAATGAGGGAGCCGCCAACGTGAACGCTTCTCCCAGAATGCATTGCACGGCTGCTCAACGAATGGGAAGCGTGGAGAGAGACGGATCCCGTGGAGGCGTACCGACACACTAAAAACCTGCAGGGTTAGGGGTGCATGTGTGGCAATGTGGTGATTAATGTTTACGTGGAGGCAGACGGAGGACAAACAAACAACAAACAAACAAACAAACAAAGGCCGTGTGCAGCGGAAAGAAAGAAAGAATTAGAGAGCGTTCTTCTTCTGAAGGAGTCGTGCGGATATCAAACAGGATATTTGGCCTCTCAGTGCACTTCTTGAGAGAGGGACTGTGGCATTGTGGGAAAACTTTTGTTGTGCAACAGCAACAACAACAACAACAACAACAAGCCCCTCATCAGCTGCTTAGAGTCTGGAGCCGGTGTGACACCAGTAACGTCCACCAGGAGGCTTTAAAGTGGTCTAAAGATGTTTCACAATCAGCCTCCAGGACGCGATGCTACAGTAGATACTCACACTAAACCTCCTCTGTGTCTCTGTGCTTCCTGACACAGAGTACAGATTACCATAAATTAAAGATTACAATATTAAAACCTCTACGATGGGGGGGGGGAGATGAATGTTAGAGGTCGTCTTTATTTACAAATGTTAAATTACTAAAATGGCTTTTCTCAGTTTCTCTCTTAGTGTTTCCTTTAGTGGGGGGGGGGGGACCTTTCAGCAGCGACAGGAGCCGATGACGTCACCGCATCGAGTCGATGACATCACAGCGTTCAGGGGGTTAGGGTGACATCATCCAAGGAGGGGGAGAAGGGGGATGTTTTTATACTTCAGGGGTCCTCGGTTGTCTTGAGCAGCTCCATCAGCGCCCCGACAGCTCCGAAATAACCCTGAACACACACACACACTTTACACACACTGATCTGAGGTACTCCTCTACTGTCTTAACGTGCTTCCTGTAGGTGTGCCGGTCTCACCTCGTGCTCCAGGAACAGGGCTCTGAGTTGTCCTTTGGACCAGAAGTCCATGGCGTAGGCCAGCAGCTTGGTGGACACCGTGTTGATGCGGAGGAAGTTCCCCACAAACACCACGCGCTCGATTTTCTGATACCAAGACAGACATTTAAAAAAAAGTCAGAAAAATCTGAATTTGTCCGATCAAATCTCACCGATTTCAATCTGCTGTGAACGGAGTCAGTGTTATGTAATAGTCTCTTTTTACTGGTATAGTTTCATTTAACTGCTTTGTTTTTATTGGCGTTGCTTTTACTGACTCTGGTTTCAACATGTAAAGAGCCTTTGAGAACCTTTTAAAGCTCTGTACAAAAGAAAAGGTGGGAAATGTTGAACTATCGTAGCAGAGGTAAAAAGTCGTATTTTGAGGAAAATGACCAAAAGAGTCATGACCACGAGAACTAAATTCTACAAAACAAGTATTTAAAGAACATTTTGACACACATACAACTCTATATAAAACAATCTTTATAAAACGTTTTAATGTGTCCAAATAAAAATAAATAAAAGTCACAAAATAAACTAGATAAGGTCATTAATTGAGTTCAATGCAGCACCTCCTTCTCACCACACGGTGGTGCTGGAGAGCTGATACACTGGTTACCAGTACATCTCTTGGTCTACAGTGGAAAAGGTCTTATGGTCTCTACTGGTCTCTACTGGTCTCTACTGGCGGGGTAACCTCTGCAGCACTATAAAAAAAAACTAAGTAACCTCATGTCATGTTCATTTAATATTTATCAAAAGTCCTGAAGTGTTACAAGAAACATGAACCACAGTCCGGATTATAAACGTGTAGGTTTGTTCTTACCGTATTTTCCGCACTATAAGGCGCACTTAAAAGCCTTTAATTTTCTCAAAAAACGACAGTGCGCCTTATAATCCGGAGCGCCTTATATATGGATTCATTCTGGTTGTGTTTACTGACCTCGAAGCGATTTTGTGTGGTACACGGCGCTCTGTCAAAATGTTTTAGTACGACTTTGGTAAACTACAAAGCCGCACCGCTTGCAGCATTACGGCTACCGTAGTCAGGAGTCTCACCGGTAGTTCTGGACGAGGTGTAAGCATAAGCATGCATAAGTATCATAGCTCGCTGTGTGAGTCACGCAGACTCCACTAACTGTGTGTTTACATGTCTGTAATCATAAAGCTACAGCTGTCTCAGAACGCTGCCGTTAGCAGACGTGCTAACTAACGAGCTAACAAGCTAGGGGTAATCTGCCTCTATCTCTCAAGACACCTGCCCAGCTGTTCACTTGTTCTCACAACACAACTCAGTTTCTCACTGATGGCCATTATTTATTCTGTGTGTTTACATGTCTGTAATCATAAAGCTACAGCTGTCTCAGAACGCTGCCGTTAGCAGACGTGCTAACTAACGAGCTAACAAGCTACACTACACGATGTAAACAGTCCGTCCCCCAGATCGTCATAAGCTCGTCATATGCATCACATCTCGCTGTGTGAGTCTCGTACTATATCGTGAGAATACGGACACGGAAGTGGAGAATCTACAGATTTCTTCAGAGCGCCCGCGCCTTATAGTCTGGTGCGCTTTATATATGAAAAAAGATCGAAAATAGACCATTCATTGACAGTGCGCCTTATAATCCAGTGCGCCCTATAGTGCGGAAAATACGGTATAATGAATGAATCACAGGTTGATTAGATGGAGGTTCTTTCTGTCCACAGCCGGAATAAAAAACACTGTTTATCATTTGTTTATATATTTAACTTCTCACAGCTTCCTCTCATCAGTGTTTTTAGTGTTTGATCCCTGAAGTCATTTAAAGAGGCAACACCTTGAGGACGGTGTGTGTCTGTTGCTCCTCTGTGTGTGTGTCTGTTGCTCCTCTGTGTGTGTGTGTGTGTGTGTCTGTGCTGCTCCTCTGTGTGTGTCTGTTGCTCATATGTGTGTGTGTCTGTGTTGCTCCTCTGTGTGTAGTGATAGTGTGTGTCTGTAGCTTGTCCGTTGCTCCTCTGTGTGTAGTGATAGTGTGCGTCTGTAGCGTGTCCGTTGCTCCTCTGTGTGTAGTGATGTGTGCGTCTGTAGCTTGTCCGTTGCTCCTCTGTGTGTAGTGATAGTGTGCGTCTGTAGCTTGTCCGTTGCTCCTCTGTGTGTAGTGATGGTGTGCGTCTGTAGCTTATCCGTTGCTCCTCTGTGTGTAGTGATAGTGTGTGTCTGTAACTTGTCCGTTGCTCCTCTGTGTGTAGTGATAGTGTGCGTCTGTAGCTTGTCCGTTGCTCCTGTGTGTAGTGATAGTATGTGTCTGTAGCTTGTCTGTTGCTCATCTGTGTGTAGCGATAGTGTGTGTCTGTAGCTTGTCCGTTGCTCATCTGTGTGTAGCGATAGTGTGTGTCTGTAGCTTGTCTGTAGATCCTCTGTGTGTAGCGATAGTGTGCGTCTGTAGCTTGTCTGTTGCTCATCGGTGTGTAGTGATAGTGTGTGTCTGTAGCTTGTCTGTTGCCCATCTGTGTGTAGTGATAGTGTGTGTCTGTAGCTCATCTGTGTGTAGTGATAGTGTACGTCTGTAGCTTGTCTGTTGCTCCTCTGTGTGTAGTGATAGTGTGCGTCTGTAGCTTGTCTGTTGCTCCTCTGTGTGTAGTGATAGTGTGCGTCTGTAGCCTGTCTGTTGCTCCTCTGTGTGTAGTGATAGTGTGCGTCTGTAGCTTGTCTGTAGCTCCTCTGTGTGTAGTGATAGTGTGCGTCTGTAGCTTGTCTGTTGCTCCTCTGTGTGTAGTGACAGTGTGTGTCTGTAGCTTGTCTGTTGCTCATCTGTGTGTAGTGATAGTAGGGCTGCACGATTATGGCCAAAATCATAATCGCGATTATTTTGATCAATATTGAGATCGCGATTATTGATCACGATTAGTGGTGTAACGGATCACGGGTCGATCCGTGGATCAATTGAGTATTTTTTCTTCTTTTTTTTTTTTTACAGTGTAATCATCATAGTGTGTAATACAGTTTTACTGCTGCTGTTCCTTTTCAAGTAACAAGTCCCCGAATATCAATGCAGAGTGTCAGTGAACAGATATAAAGCATGTGTTCACGTGAACGGAGCAGGTTAAAAGCATTTAACGGCGAAAGTCACGGCGAGCGGAGGAACTCCAGAAGCCCCCGGCGTCATTTAAGTCACAAGTTTGGGATCATTTTGTCTTCCCTGTAACTTATAATGACGGATAAGGGTGGTGGACAAAACCGTTACGGTATGTAGGCGTTATTTAAAAAGAAAGACATACGACAAGGAAAAGACTGTGACCGATTTCACCACGGCGGAGTGATTCATAGTCCGGTGCTGCAGACACGCCCCCTCTGTGAGAGTCACAGACACACACCTGGTGTGCCGCTGCAGGGTGCGTGCATGACACCTCCCATCTCGTTCTCCCCCTGGTGGTTGGCTGACTCTTAGTCGAGGAAGCGCTTGATTTGATATGTAGCAGAGCACGCATTTTAAATGTTAATATCGCCGACGATCACGCTCGTTTAATCGTGGCAGCCATAATCGTGATCGCGATTAAAATTTGATTAATTGTGCAGCCCTAAGTGATAGTGTGCGTCTGTAGCTTGTCTGTTGCTCCTCTGTGTGTAGTGATAGTGTGCGTCTGTAGCTTGTCTGTTGCTCATCTGTGTGTAGTGATAGTGTGCGTCTGTTGCTCCTCTGTGTGTAGTGATAGTGTATGTCTGTAGCTTGTCTGTTGCTCCTCTGTGTGTAGTGATAGTGTGTGCCTGTAGCCTGTCTGTTGCTCCCCTGTGTGTAGTGATAGGATGCGTCTGTAGCTTGTCTGTTGCTCCTCTGTGTGTAGTGATAGTGTGCGTCTGTAGCTTGTATGTTGCTCCCCTGTGTGTAGTGATAGTGTGCGTCTGTAGCTCATCTGTTGCTCATCTGTGTGTAGTGATAGTGTGCGTATGTAGCTTGTCTGTAGCTCCTCTGTGTGTAGTGATAGTGTGCGTCTGTAGCTTGTCCGTTGCTCATCTGTGTGTAGCAATAGTGTGCGTCTGTAGCTTGTCTGTTGCTCCTCTGTGTGTAGTGATAGTGTGCGTCTGTAGCTTGTATGTTGCTCCTCTGTGTGTAGTGATAGTGTGTGCCTGTAGCTTGTCTGTTGCTCCTCTGTGTGTAGTGATAGTATGCGTCTGTTGCTCCTCTGTGTGTAGTGATAGTGTGCGTCTGTAGATTGTCTGTTGCTCATCTGTGTGTAGTGATAGTGTGCATCTGTAGCTTGTCTGTAGCTCCTCTGTGTGTAGTGATAGTGTGCGTCTGTTGCTCCTCTGTGTGTAGTGATAGTGTGTGTCTGTAGCTTGTCTGTTGCTCCTCTGTGTGTAGTGATAGTGTGTGTCTGTAGTGTGTCTGTTGCTCCTATGTGTGTAGTGATAGTTTGCGTCTGTAGCTTGTCTGTTGCTCCTCTGTGTGTAGTGATAGTGTGCGTCTGTAGCTTGTCTGTTGCTCCTCTGTGTGTAGTGATAGTGTGCGCCTGTTGCTCCTCTGTGTGTAGTGATAGTGTGCGTCTGTAGCTTGTCTGTTGCTCCCGTGTGTAGTGATAGTGTGCGTCTGTAGCTCATATGTTGCTCATCTGTGTGTAGTGATAGTGTGCGTCTGTAGCTTGCCTGTAGCTCCTCTGTGTGTAGTGATAGTGTGCGTCTGTAGCTTGTCTGTAGCTCCTCTGTGTGTAGTGATAGTGTGCGTCTGTAGCTTGTCTGTAGCTCCTCTGTGTGTAGTGATAGTGTGCGTCTGTAGCTTGTCTGTTGCTCCTCTGTGTGTAGTGATAGTGTGCGTCTGTAGCTTGTCTGTTGCTCCTCTGTGTGTAGTGATAGTGTGTGTCTGTAGCTTGTCTGTAGCTCCTCTGTGTGTAGTGATAGTGTGTGTCTGTAGCTTGTCTGTTGCTCCTCTGTGTGTAGTGATAGTGTGGGTCTGTAGCTTGTCTGTTGCTCCTCCGTGTGTAGTGATAGTGTGCGTCTGTAGCTTGTCTGTAGCTCCTCTGTGTGTAGTGATAGTGTGCGTCTGTAGCTTGTCTGTAGCTCCTCTGTGTGTAGTGATAGTGTGCGTCTGTAGCTTGTCTGTAGCTCCTCTGTGTGTAGTGATAGCCCTGTACAATGCTGCTTGATCTCCGAGCCACAAGGCAACACTGTAAAGAAGCTCACAGCACACAGAAACATGGAGGTCACATCCGGCTCTTTGCTCCACATCTGAGAGCAGAGATAAGAAGGTAGAACTTTGAGTTCTAGTAAACTATTTAAATCAAAACTCAAAAACTAAAATCATGGCTACAAGACGGCTGGGGGGGGGGGTTGGTGACGTCACCTTAACGAGGGCCTGGATCAAAGGCCCCTGATTGGACGAACACTTTTCACTCGTGTTCTCCTGATTCTGGATTTCAAACCGGACCGAACATTTGAGAACATCGAGGGTCATTTAGAATCTTTCTCTCTTATGTTGTGAAAACATCGAAATGTGCTTCTGGAAACATTTGAGGTGAGAAATAAAAGCAGTTGCTGAATCCGTCTTCATTTTAGATCGACAACGATTAGTTTAAAACATATTCAGGAGCTTCCAGAGGAGGAGGAGCCTAGAACTCAACTTCATGCAAATAAATCCACTCCCAGAATGCACTGCGAGGCGGCTTACACAGACCATGAATGGTGGAGACTAAAGTGGCTGCTGACTGCTGTACGGGTGAGCTGCTGACTCAGACGCTTGTTCTGCATACACAAGTGGTCGTGTCGTTTGGTCGAACACCTCCTGAATCTTTGTAACTTTTCAGACGTGACTGTGAGAAATAGTTTAATGATAAAAACACTATTTACACGTCAGAGGTTTATACAAAGAAGCTCTGTTTTCTTTAGAAACAGGAGGTGTTCATTATCTACATTTTAGTTAATATTCATCAGCCAAATCAAATAGTTTACAGGATATTCAACCTTTGTTTCTTCATAATTCATTTAATACTTGACTTCTTTCTTTACAGGGTTAGTATAAAGGTAATAAAGTAGTTTATGAATATGAGATATGAGTTTATAGATAATGATAATCCCTCCTCAGCATAGTGGAGGTTAGTTTGTGGTTAGTTTACACTATCCCTTCTTTTTTCTTCTCAGTACATTTAGTTTGTACGTCCTCTGTGTTTCAGAGAATAAAGCAACAAACAGCTGTGTGTGTGTGTGTGTGTGTGTACCTCGTTGACAGCACACATCCTCGCTATAGATCCGATGTTGTTAGTGATGGTCACCAGTGTTGCTCTGGCCAGGTCCTCCTTACTGATGCTGTCTCGCTTCTCTTTGCTCATCATGTGACCAAAACTGTAAAAACACACAACATTAAAACATAAACACATAAAAACACACACGGACACACACAATGCGTGTAAATGACTTTCAGAACTACAGTGATTATAATCTGGGGTCAAATCTGAGTCTCTTTGCTTTATGGATCAACCTTTGAACAGTTTACACACTAAACCCAGATTAGCTGGTGAAGGTGTGTGTAGTTCTGTTAGACTGTGTCCTTTGTGCAGACATACATTCATATAGAACATTAGCATTGCTTTTGTATTTTTATTTTTCTAATTTGTCTTGTATATGTAGGTGACTACATATACACAATGTATATGGGTATCTGGTACTTCTGTGTACTCACTTTTCTACAGAATAAAATATATATATATATATATATATATATTAGTGCTGGGCAAGTTAACGTGTTATTATCGCGTTAACGCATTAATTAATTAATTAACGCAGACAATTATTTTATCGTGCGTTAACGCATTTTTTTTATTATTAAGCGACATTTTTAACACAAGAACCGTCAGCGAGCGGTGAACAGCTGTTTGTGTGGCGTCACTTCCGTCTCTTCCTGTGTCCTTCACCTACATTCCCCTGGGTCCTAAGTCCCTCCATGTACAGCTTCTTATCACCCTCTATGTACCAACGTACATTTATAACAAATACCACACATATTACGGTAATCAGCGTTAAATATGTGTCTGACCAAAATACCAAAAAAAGCAAAAAAGAAATGATTAATTTAAATTATTGTTTTAGAGTTTTTAAAGTGTTTTGTTTGTAATATGTATAATAAGCATATCATTTAGTTATCACTACTGAGAATTTAACAAACATGACGTAGATAGGTTTGTAGTTTTCAAGGTGTATATTTCAAATTGCATCTCTTACACACAGCAGTACTTTAAAATAAAAGTGAGCAATACACTACTTTTGAATTCATTATTGAACTTTGCCATAACAATGAGATTAATTGCAAAAAAATCATGCGATTAATCGCGATTAAAAATTGTAATCGTTGCCCAGCACTAAAATATATATATATATATATTAGGGGTGTAACGGTTCACAAAATCCACGGTTCGGTTCGGTACGGTACAGTGGAGCCACGGTTCGGTACGTTTTCGGTACGTTTCGGTACGTTTTCAATACAGTAGAAAACTATAAATGCCAGAGAAACGTACTTGATTTTAAAATATATTTATTCATTAAAACTAACATCATAAAGTTATTCTTTGAACAATGATGGAACTATACCTGAGTGACCCATCTTCTGGGGTGTCTTCTTAGCAGCGTGTAAAATAAAAACAGTTTCTTATGAAAACTAAAATGTAGCATTGTTTGCTGTAGTTATAAACAAATAAAAGAAACAATCCTGTTTTATATGGAACTATGTGTGTGTGTGTGTGTGTGTTTCTACTCAATGTTTAAGTTTTTTTTTCAGAAAGATGAGAATGTCTATATATATATAATGTATATATACACTATATTTATCCCTTTATGGGGGACATTTTTCTCTGCATTTGACCCATCCCTGTATATAGGGAGCAGTGGGCTGCCAATGACAGGCGCCCGGGGAGCTAGGGGTACAGTGTCTTGCTCAGGGACACTTCGACACATGACACGGCCCAGTCAAGGATTGAACCTTCGACCTTGCGGTTACCAGACAACCCTCTTAACCCAGGGAGCCACGGTCGCCCCCTTAAAAAAAAATAAAAATAATAATAAAAAATAAATAAATAAAACTATGAACGGTTCGTTCGGTTCGTCATGCTTACCGAACCGTGAGCCTCGTACCGAACGGTTCAATACGAATACGCGTATCGTTACACCCCTAATATATATATATATATATATATATTTAGATTTATATTAAAAAAACGTCATAGACCTCCAGGTGACGCTGAACTCACCTGGATGCGACGGCGGACCCCTGCAGTCCGAAGCGCTCGTAGTCTCCCCCGTAGATGTCCTTCACCAGTTTGTCCACGTTGGTGGAGTCTCCCTTGCTCGCCATTTCCAACGCCTCCTCGAACGTCTCACAGCCAGTCAGCAGGCAGCAGAGGCCCAGGAAGGTCCCGCCTCCAAGACTGTGGAGGTAGAGACGGAGGTACAGGTGAGATGGAGGTACAGGTGAGAGGGAGACGGAGGTACAGGTGAGAGGGAGGTACAGGTGAGAGGGAGACGGAGGTACAGGTGAGAGTGAGACGGAGATACAGATGAGATGGAGGTACAGGTGAGACGGAGGTACAGGTGAGATGGAGGTACAGGTGAGATGGAGGTACAGGTGAGAGGGAGACGGAGATACAGGTGAGACGGAGGTACAGGTGAGAGGGAGGTACAGGTGAGAGGGAGACGGCGGTACAGGTGAGAGGAAGGTACAGGTGAGAGGGAGACAGAGGTACAGGTGAGAGGGAGGTACAGGTGAGATGGAGGTACAGGTGAAAGGGAGAGGGAGGTACAGGTGAGAGGGAGACGATGACAGGTGAAAGGGAGAGGGAGGTACAGGTGAGATGGAGGTACAGGTGAGATGAAGGTACAGGTGAGAGGGAGACGGAGGTACAGGTGAAATGGAGGTACAGGTGAGAGGAAGGTACAGGTGAGAGGGAGACGGAGGTACAGGTAAAAAGAGACAATATGAGAGGAAAGAGAGAGGAAGACGAGCAAAGATTCACTTTACTAAATCTACTTATGTCCTGAACTCTAATATCTCTTCCTATAAATAGTTAAAAATGAAATAAATAGATAAAGTTAAAATACTAACAATGATCTTATTTTGCTCAGTTTTAATATAGTGAGAGATAATAACTGATGTTTCTCTCATCATGTCGAGTAAGGACTCGTCAACAGCTCCCTATCTAATCATAATCTAGTTCTAGTATTATATAAAGGACACAAAGGTACAGAAGGTGACCAGAGATAAAGAACAGCTGGAATTCAAAAACAACTGATTGGTTCTTATCTGGCGGATGGACTGAAGCTATTAAAAGTATTCGGCCACCTTCACCTTTCACACATATTCATTCAAGCAAAAAGAACTTCAAGTTCCAAAACTCATTGAATGAGGGCTCACGGTGGACTTCGGTCTTTCTATTGTTTTTGGGCCCAAAACATTTGGCGGTGACGCAGCGTGGGATCATGGGAGTTGTTGTTGTCACTGCAGTCGTTAGGATTCCTTTAGTGTTCGTGGTTCAGGAGGTTTTTACCACAGAGGTCTCCTCCTCTGATTAAAACACTGAATAAAGCAGCTACACGTTAAACATGATGATGCTAACGTTAGCTCAGCTTGTTTCTCTGATAACTTATTAAGATCCAGACGTCTGATGCTAACGTTAGCTCAGCTTGTTCCTCTGATAACTTAAGATCCAGACGTCTGATGCTAACGTTAGCTCAGCTTGTTTCTCTGATAACTTATTAAGATCCAGACATCTGATGCTAACGTTAGCTCAGCTTGTTCCTCTGATAACTTAAGATCCAGACGTCTGATGCTAACGTTAGCTCAGCTTGTTTCTCTGATAACTTATTAAGATCCAGACATCTGATGCTAACGTTAGCTCAGCTTGTTCCTCTGATAACTTAAGATCCAGACATCTGATGCTAACGTTAGCTCAGCTTGTTTCTCTGATAACTTATTAAGATCCAGACGTCTGATGCTAATGTTAGCTCAGCTTGTTCCTCTGATAACTTAAGATCCAGACGTCTGATGCTAACGTTAGCTCAGCTTGTTTCTCTGATAACTTAAGATCCAGACGTCTGATGCTAACGTTAGCTCAGCTTGTTTCTCTGATAACTTAAGATCCAGATGTCTAAAGTTAGCTCAGCTACCTTAAAATTAAAGATTTCTCTGGTTTGAACACTGGTGGAAACATTTGTCATAATACATACATTTGTCATACATATATAAAATAAGTCTAGTTGATTGAATACCTTTATCAACGTGTCTATAACAGTAGGAGAGTAGGTGGCAGCTTGCTGAGCGGTTGCAGGTTCTACTTTCTCTTTTCTAGTTGTCTACCCTCCTCACCTGGTCCCAGTCACCCGTTTGTAGTCGTTCTCCGAGTACACGGCCAGTATGGAGACCCCGGAGCCGATGTTGACCAGCAGCATGGGGAAAGGGTTGTCCAGGGTGCAGGTCTTCTTCACGCAGCTCTGGGTGTCCGACGGGTTCTGGAAGTAGTAGCCCTCTGGGTGTCCGTTGAAGCTCACCCGGTCCACGAACAGCAGGCCGCGGATCAGGCAGTCCAGCTCATCGAGCTTCAGCAGCTCCAGGTCGGCCATCTGCAGAGCACAGAGAGACGAGGACGCTAGCTTAGCTCAAAGGTGATTTAAAGTAAAAAAGATTATTCAGTTTAATGAAGACGAAATGCTTCTCAAAGCAACTTTAAGACAGCCTGCTGAAGGAGAGTTTATTGATCCTACTGAGCTGCAGAAAAGGTCAACGAACTCAGGTAAAACCTTAATCAACTGCAAAGACATAGAGAGAGACAGAGATGTATGCTAAATCTGTAAACTTTAAATGTGACAGAGCTGTTTACATGGTGTAGTCGCCATGTGGTCACTTGTTGGTTTGTGGACTGACGTTTTGAAGCCTTGAGTTCGGCGTTTTGGCCTTCGCCATCTTGGTTCTTTTTGCAACCAGAGAACAGGAAGTGACCATATCTGGACTGAGGAGGAGTGACGTAGAGACGCCGTATACGTCTCTGGTAGAGACCTGTCAATCACCGTGTAGCCCCGCCCTGTAGCATACCCTGCTTTATGGTCTGTTTGACTCTAAATGGACCATAATGTACTAAATGAACATCATGTTGTATTGAAGAAGACTTGAAACTAGAGATTGAGACCATAAACTCATGTTTACAATGTTTACTGAGGTAATAAATCAAGAGAGAAGTAGAGTCATTTTCTATAGACTTCTATACAATCAGAGGAGTCGCCCCCTGGTGGACACTAGAGAGAATGCAGCTTTAACACATGAAGCATTGACTTCACTTTTCAGACCCAGAGGTGGTCCGCCTGACTGCAATTAACCACTGTTTTAATTATCGATTCATATTTTCTTGTTTGATCAAGACAAAACACAAAAAAAAATGAATGTTGTAATTTTCTAGATTGTCATTAAATGTCTTGTCCGATTCTAATAACCAATCAGACAACGTTCTCCGTCCTCACCGTCCTGAAGTCGTTCTCGAACTTGTACGCTCCGCCTCCGGTGGCGCAGAGTGTCGTGTGCAGGCTGGAGAAGTTCTTGTCGCGACCCATCTGGATGAACCGGGGCATGGCCTGCGTCGGGAAGCGGATGAAGTGCAGGTTCCCCGTCCGGCCGCACATGGTCAGGTTCCTCAGCTCCAGGTGGACGTCACGGACGCCGGTTTTACCTGAGCGAGGGAGGAACCAGTTTTATATGTGACGGGACTCTGTGTTCTTTTATGAGTTAAACAAACACACTCTGAGCACTTTCTGGAATAACTGAACCTGAACAGGACTCAACACTTTTGGAAATGGTTGTCAGGAAACATTTGGTTGCTGAAACTGAAAATACAGTTGTGGTTTTTAGTCACCTTATATTTTGAGTAATAAAGATACTTTACAGTTAAACTAAACGTCAGCTTAATAATAAAGATGCAACATGTTTACATGAGTTGTTCATGCTTTGCTTTGCTTCTCCTCTTAAGACTTCACACATTTCTCTGTTTTTCGTTCTTTTGAATCAAATCTGTTGACGGGTTCGTCAAACTTTTCACACCTCAGTCAAATAACGTCTTCACTTTGTTACACCGTCGTCTCTAAAGCAGATGTGCACATGCGAGCAAACGCACCAACAAATAATAAAATGTGTTTAGGACAAGAAATGTTAATGCCAATTTCTCAAAATGGCAACCCTTAGCCGCTGAAGTCAAGAACAAAGCACCTTATCAATCTTATGCAATTCACGAGCTACACACAGTGAAAAGTACATCCTGCTATCTTCATGATAGGAGTCCTTGACCTGACTCGCCCCGTTTTAGATACATGAGTCAACAGATGCAGGTATGTGTGTGTGAATGCAGGTGTGTGTGTGTGTGTGTGTGTGTGTGTGTGTGTGTGTGTGTGTGTGTGTGTGTAGACGTACCATAGGCCACATTTGAGGTGAGGTAGCGGCGGATGGACTTGAGGTTTTCCACTTCTTCCTGTTCTTCCTCTGCAGTTATATCGACCGGCTCAAAGTACACCAACTTGACCAAGGTGCCACCGATGTCCATGCCGAACCAGGGGAAGGCTGGAGAGAGACGACAACAAGATCGTAATCAACCAGTTTGATTTGGGCTGGTGTGAAAGCTGTCAATCAAAACCCTGGTGCGGATCAAACGTCCGGGTCTTGGTCCGCTTCGAAGCAAACCAACAGCACGATTCTACGATAGCAGATATGCGATTTCATGTGTATATGTTTTTAAAAAGTCTCCTGGGACCATGTTTTAAAACGTAACGGAAGTCGGCCATTTAGATTTTGGGGTTAATTTTCCCTTGATTTTTTATAATTTCTAGGTGCTATACTTTAACGAACTCGTCCTAGGGACAGCAGATTTGGTAGCAATCACACCCAGCATGTAGGAGGAGTTTGCAAAAATGCGTTTTTCACAAAATTCTAAATGGTGGAAAATGTTGGTAGACGGAGTTTAGGGGTCCAAGAGGCTCCTTTGTAGAGCTAGCGGACCTACTGGCCGAGGGGCGTCGCCGGTCCAAATTGTAGGGGGCGCTAGAGAGCCATTTTTAAAAACACAAATATGCAACCTATATCAGATGGCTATTTTCACCAGGCCTGACAAGTGTGTATGGCAAGTCATCCAAAAATGCTGCCAATGTACAAAAATAAAAATCTGAATAATAATAATAAAACAATAATAATAATAATCCGTTGGATTTCAATAGGGCCTTCGTGGCCCGACGTCGGTTGCTCGGGCCCCAACGATCTTATGATTGATCTGTATGAGGCCATGTATATAACATATTTACAGACTAGTGCTGGGCCAGATTGAGGAAATCCAAAATACACCAAATATATAATTCTTAACATTACTTTTAGTGGACGTAAATGGCGGTGAGCGATACCGTTACAGCCCGCTTGAACACCGTTGTCCCCATTAGTCACATTATTATATTATAGGATATTATAATGGATGCTTTTTCTACAATTCTCTGATATTTTAGCAAGAAAATAAAGAAAGAAACACATTTGCAGGACGGAGGAGCGTAAGGAAGAAACAAGTCAGAGTTAGTTGGTTAGAACATCGAGTTCAGCACAATAATTAAAAAATAAAACACCACAGCTCAACAAGAGCAACAGTCACCATGGAAACAGAGAACCCCCATCCTCCATCATCTCTCCAGCGCTCTCATACACACCATCCTTCTCTCTCTCTCACTCCTCATCCTCTTTTCCTTCTTCCTCATCCTCTTCCCTTCCTTCGCTTCTTGTCTCTCGATCCATCTAATTAATTTAAAGGAAGATTTACTGGAATAGAGGAGGAGGAGAAGTGATACTGAAGGTTTCAAATGCACCGCAAAGCAGCTACTACATTTAACTGAGAGGTACATCAGCCTCTTAGTTTTTATTGATAGTTTTAGGCTTAATTTGTGTGATAATTAGAGCTGGTGATGTGCTGCTTTTCAGTTGTAAAGTTAATACCTTTACCTTCGAGTATAAAATCATATCGGTGCGAAGCCGAAGAAGAATAAATAAATAAATCAATGCCACAATTTATTAATTTGTACGCAAGAGATTGTAATTACCTCAGTTTAATGAAATCTTTCCCACTTTTAGGGTTAATGTGCAGTACAACAGTTCAGCCTTTAAATGCTTCACCGGTTACCATGAGGCTTTCTTATTGACCAACTATGAAGTCAAAATAAAGAACTCTGTGCTTCAATAAAGGATATTTGTACATAGAAATGAATGGTGGTGGCCACCCAGTACTGTGGTAGGCCCACAGTAATTACTGGGAAACACCAATCACCTTTTACTAACAACAATCCGTTGCAATAAATGAAAGTGTTGTCAACATGTCTTGATAAGCTGCAGTAAAGCTCATTTAAAAGAGTCTCTATCTAAAAAGGACAAGCTCTTTATAAGCACATGGAGGCCGGAATGAATCACTTGGCCTTGTGCATTATTTGATTATTCAAAACGTGGGAACGATTTAATTAAATAGAGGTAATTATGTGCGCACAAACTGGTGTTTTTCCTCTCTTTGGCCACTGGATTTTATTTCAGCAGAAGAATCTTTTCTATCTTTAGAAGCCTCCTGCATTGATTTACTTCTCGTACAAATATCTAGTTATTCTGGTTGAGTGAGCCACATATTTGACAACGTTGTGCTCATTGTCAATCAGAGACGGTGACTCTTTGCACGATATTAGTCTTTGAAACGTCACGTTTGAGAAGAGAAAAGAACGACATGGAACCATTAAACTTCTGTGGAACAATGGAAACCCTGTGGAACTGTTCAAGACAACACAAAACTAAGACATGTTGAGGAAAAACAGCAGCGCTTCTTACATACTATAAAACACCTCAAGAAACAGTGACAAATGGATTCTTAAGCCTAAAAGATAACGTCTTTAAATGTCATATTTTGACAGCCAGAAACCCAAAAATATTACCGTCACAATTTAAAGAAAGGGTGTAAACCAAATGCATCTTTGCTAAAACATTACCATCTGAATAGATGACTTATCGTTTGGAAAACAAATGTTTTGATGTAGTTTTGACCCCATTTACTCTAATTTTCTCAGTGTTTTGATTCTCCCCTCACCGTGGAGGCATAAATGGAGTAAAGTCAGCACCGTTCTCAGATTTTTTGGGGATGCATCTGTTAGTTAAACTCCTCCTGACGGGTTAAAACACCAGATGTTGAGCCCTAAACGTCTGCACATGTCTGACGCGACTGTTTCACAACACACTGTTGAAGGGGAACCTATTGAGGCAAAAGTCCACTTTCAGATTAGATCCACCACATTTGACCACATGGTTGTAAGCTTTATTAGCATCAGTACACGCATACATATGTTATGTTTCACCAGCAGTCGTTAGGAGACACAGTGGTGGAAGATGAGCAGCAAGTTACAGCCTTCAAGTGCTCGACTGAACTCAAACAACCCTCAATCTAGAGTTTATTGTATATCATACGACACCTGATATGATCACGTTTGCGTGACTGCGCTTCTGTCTCTTGAACAACGAGTCCTTGACAACAGAGCTGAGCTGGTGTCAGTTCAACGTGATGCAACACAAAGTATGTTCTGTTCTTTTGTTGAAGGTTTGCATTGTAATTAACACATGCAAGCATAATACAATCTAGTATCTGGTTTATTATTGTGTCTGTGGTGCTGTTAACTCTACACCTCTACACCCAGTGTTACCTCTACACCCTCTGTTACCTCTACACCACCTGTTACCTCTACACCCGTTGTTACCTATACACCCTCTGTTACCTCTACACCACATGTTACCTATACACCACCTGTTACCTCTACACCACCTGTTACCTCTACACCCGTTGTTACCTCTACACCCGGTGTTACCTCTACACCACCTGTTACCTCTACACCCGTTGTTACCTCTACACCCGTTGTTACCTCTACACCACCTGTTACCTCTACACCACCTGTTACCTCTACACCACCTGTTACCTCTACACCCGTTGTTACCTCTACACCCGTTGTTACCTCTACACCCGGTGTTACCTCTACACCCGGTGTTACCTCTACACCCGGTGTTACCTTTACACCCGTTGTTACCTCTACACCACCTGTTACCTCTACACCCGTTGTTACCTCTACACCCGTTGTTACCTCTACACCACCTGTTACCTCTACACCCGTTGTTACCTCTACACCACCTGTTACCTCTACACCACCTGTTACCTCTACACCCGTTGTTACCTCTACACCCGGTGTTACCTCTACACCCGGTGTTACCTCTACACCCGGTGTTACCTCTACACCCGGTGTTACCTCTACACCCGGTGTTACCTCTACACCCGGTGTTACCTCTACACCAACTGTTACCTCTACACCCGTTGTTACCTCTACACCCGTTGTTACCTCTACACCCGGTGTTACCTTTACAAACGCCGCTACACCTGTAGAGGGGCGACTGTGGCTCAGTGTTAGAGCAGGGTCGTCCTTCAATCAGAGGATCGGCGATTTGATCCCCAGCTCCGCTAGTCCGTGTCGATGTGTCTTTGGGCGAGACACTTAACCCCGAATTGCTCCTGCAGGCTGTTCCTGCGGTGTATGAATGGGTATGAATGATTAGATCCTGACCAGCAGGTGGCACCTTGAATGGTAGCCCTTTTCATCTAGAGGTGTAACGGATCACCCCTCAATGTTCATGTGAACCGCAGATTAATTACACCGTTTATCTTAACCATCACAGTGTGAAATAAAGTTTGACTGACAATGTTATCCACCAATATTAAATAAAATGTACGATCAGGGCATCATTTTTTGCTTTTCTAATCGCCGATCTCTGATAATGTTCCATTATAAACAACCAATCCGTGTTGAAACTGACCAGAGGAGAGCTAAAGTAACCACACCCGTTGTTACCTCTACACCACCTGTTACCTCTACGCTCGCTGCTACAGCTACGCACGCTGTTACATCTACACTCGCTGTTACCTCTACACCTCTACACTCGCTGTTACATGCTGTTACCTCTACACTCAGTTACCTCTACACTCGCTGTAACACGCTGTTACCTCTACACACGCTGTTACCTCTACACCTCTACACACGCTGTTACATGCTGTTACCTCTACACTCAGTTACCTCTACACTCGCTGTAACACGCTGTTACCTCTACACTCGGTTACCTCTACACCCGCTGTTAACTCTACACCCGCTGTTACCTCTACACTCGCTGTTACCTCTACACTTGCTGTTACACGCTGTTACCTCTACACTCGCTGTTACCTCTACACTCGCTGTTACCTCTACATCCGCTGTTACCTCTACACTCGCTGTTACCTCTACACTCGCTGTTACCTCTACACTTGCTGTTACACGCTGTTACCTCTATACACGCTGTTACCTCTACATTCGCTGTAACACGCTGTTACCTCTACACTCGCTGTTATCTCTACACCCGCTGTTACCTCTACACACGCTGTTACCTCTACACACGCTGTTACCTCTACACCCGCTGTTACCTCTACACCCGCTGTTACCTCTACACTCGCCGTTACCTCTACACTCGCCGTTACCTCTACACTCGCTGTTACCTCTACACTCGCTGTTACCTCTACACCTGCTGCTGCTTCACTATGGATGGTGTTGTGTTACTCTTCAGCAGGGGTCACCTATCACCTCCTTTGTGGTTTGGTTGACTTTTTGGTACCGTCCCCTCTCACCTACTGACCACCGTCTGTCAACATGAACTGAGCTTTGTAAATAGATTTTCTTCAACAACACATTGACAGATTGACGTTGAACTCAACTACTCTACTGTATCTTGTGACAACAGTAATAGATACATTTAGGGATGTGACGACAGAGGGTTTCATCACGGATCGATGTCAAGAACATTTCATTTATTGGGATAATCATCACGAGTGACTTGAAAAATATGTTTCTTAACAATATGTAAGCGATTCCAGTATATAGTGCCATTTTAAGAGTTTAACCACATTTTGATGATCATCAGGATACTAGAGCTGAGCAATGAAGAGAAAATCAAATATCACAATATTTTTTACCACGACATTGTACTTGTCTTTTCACAAAATATTTAAACAATGAGATTTCTGATAAATAATCATGAGTGATGTGGATATTCGAACTAACTAGAACAGTCTGGTAAGTTCAAAAAAAGTATTGCACTTTACTGTAATGTCGCCTTTAAAACCAGGGAAAAACTTCAGCTATATTACGATTTCCAAAATCTAAGACGATATCTAATATTGATATGTTGCCCAGCCATACGGGATAATAACATAAATCACAACTATTCTGGCCAGGATAGTCATGACAAGACGTTTTCACATTACTGGAACCAACAACTCTCTTTCTCTGTCGTTTTAATGTTTTATCACGATGTGTGTACATGAGAGAAAACCTTTTTATAATGCAAGACACACTTGTTTCCCACAACATGATTCATTATTGAGGTCGGCTGCTTCACCCTTGAGGCCGTAGGAAGTAAAGATGATTAATAACGAGCACCGAGGCAGAACCGTGAGACACTAGAAACAGAAATATGATCTTCTTCTGTGACATAATACAAAGCAACGCTGCCAAGGATACATGACGGCGTCCTCAAGTGACAATCACGTTTTCCTCCACAGCCTTAGCCAAGAATGGCAATGGAGTACATTTATGCAAATGTTGTAAACTATGAATATGAACCTAAAATGAACTAAAGTTAAATGTATTTAAAGGCTATATCTTGTGCTTTGACTTGTCTAATCATATTGAAGCAACAAGAGACCAATGTAAATAAACATATGCACAAACATGCTTTAAACATGTAAACTTTGGGTTGGACAATCCTAATATATGAAATGTAACTATGTAATGCAATTAGAGGACAGCAACCGTTTATATTAAACGTGTTAACCTTCAGTCTCAGGTTTCACAGAGACAAGAACAACACTTGTTGCACAGCACGCTTGTGTGATAAGACAAGAAGACACAGTGTGCATACAGTCGATATAATATCTACTCATCAAAACAATTTGAATCTGACTACGACACTGCCAAGAATGCTACTCACAGTACCATCGATATCACTGCTTTTATTACTGCGTATTTTGATACTACAGTTGATGCAGTAGACCCAGAAAATGACGTCTATAAAGATGTCAGAAAATAGTAAAAAAATCGTATTAATTAATCAACTTATTGCTTCAGTTTTAAATTAAATATAATTTAATTTGAGACTGTTGGATAAAAAAAGCATTTCTAAGATGTCAGAGTGGGCTTTAGGAGATTATAATGGACATTGTTTCCTCACATTTTATAGATCAAACTAGTTCAATACGACGGCTGTATCACATTAATACCCACTACTAGTACTGGCCCTCCAGATACTACTACTACTTCTACTACTAGGATCTCTAGGGAATGATATTTATATATCTGGTAAAACAAACAGTTCTACTCTGTCTAGAAACAATGTGATAGAAGAGACAGACCAAACATGAGGACAGAAGTCTTTTAGAAACGCTAAACTGTTGTAGATAGTTTCAGGTACCCCCCCCCCGACCGAAACTTCACGCCTCGTTCTTGACCCAGCTGCAACAGGAAGTAGTAGAACATTGACTCGACCTTTTTCTCAAACCTGTATCTTTTTCTTTTTTTTTTAAATGGGAGTTATTCTGTTACTAAATGAACACGCTCCGGTTGTTACCAGCTGAAACTGGGTGAACGTTGTCCTGAATTAAATGATTAAATCATCATTTAAGGGTTTTTATGATCTTTAATTACGTGACCTGTCAATCAAACTTTCCCCTCCAGCCCCGAGTTTCCATCCCTCCTTGTAGACATTACAACTAAAGTATGTCTTCCCACAACACAACACCCTGGCATCTGTAAAAGGCCAAACATTGCATCGATCCGACTAATCAGATTTCTTGGAAAGCTTGAGCAGAAACAACTGTTGTCATGTGTCACACTGACACTCTATACAAACCAGGTTTGCACAATTTTGTCCTGTGTATGAAGAAGAGTTGTTGTGATAAAGAAAGGCCTCGGCCACAGTCTAAACCGGAGTCTATGCATCCATCTGATACCACGTTGTTGTGTCATTTATTAGCTCATTTACACTACACAGGAACAACATGTGCCAATCGCTACTGAGCATGTGCAAACTAGTACGACACACCTATGGTTAAACACTCTCCTGCAGCCAATCACTTTCCCTGATAATTCTACATTGTAAACAACAAACCCGTGTTGGAATCGGCAGGAGGAGAGCTAGTTAAACGTTAGCTGTTAGCAGCCGGTGGGCAGCGCAGTCCTGCTCGGCTAAATAACGGAGCTAACAGCTAACGTTAATGGAGGTTGCATTTAGTTACATTATGAGGCGTTCAAGCGACATTGAATACAAATTTGTGTTGCATTATTAAGCCTTAAATAAATAGTACACAACCTCTATGGTAAATCTTGGAAATTATTAAAACTGGTACGTATCATTTCCAGTCTTCATTCTCCTTATTTTCATGACTTTTGCTTTGTACTGAAATGAGACACATTCCCCCTAAATACCTCACTCACACCGGTGTGAGAACAGGTACCAAGTCCTCATCAGGGGGCTTTAAATGAAAAAGATTTGAAGTGTAAATAGAAACAGGAGAAAGAGGTTCAAATCAAGGAGACGGTTAATAACTACTGCTGCTTAATAACTTCTGGTGTAAACAAGCACTGCATGGCTGTGTTACCCAAAAGTCACCTCAAACAAATCTGGAGGAAATACATTCCAGGGTCGTCCCTCAGAGGGTCATCGTTATTATTATTATTATGTTATTGTTATCGGAGGTTTATCGATAAGTCAGCCATGAAGCAGAGGAGACTCTGTTACGTCATCTGGTGTGAGGGCATTACAGCTAAAAATCAATATTGTCAGCTGTCTGTCCATCCTTAATCACACCAGTCCAGACTATCATTATTATTATTACTGATGAAAGGAAAGTCATATCTCATCTTACTCACAGATACAGAATCAGGAGAGAACATCCTGTAAAACTATCAACATGTCAATAACACCCAAAAGACGTTCTGGTATGTTTTTAGCACGTTGTGATTCGGTTTTATCTGGTAGTGTTGTATGTCTTATCTTTTTTTTTTTTTTTTTTTTTTTAAATCAAAGAAAAAACAACTGATAGCAAAACTACTCGTCATCTTTCACCAGGACTCGACAGAAAGGGTTTGCCACTTTTTGAAAATATAAAAAAAATAGGGTCTTACATTTTGATCATTTTGATTGACACCACTGTCATCACTAGATCACATGGCTGGACAATAAAAGATCATATTACACTATTGGTCAGCTCTGATTGTGATTAATGCTGCAATATGCAGGATTCCTCACAGGTGCATTAATGCATTAAAAGGACGCCTCCGCCATCCTTTCCTTCTCTGTCTCTCCTTAATTTAATTAGGTATAGATGTAAGGAATGCTGACGACATGACTGCAGACATTTGACAGCCACAACAAACCCTGTGGCTTTGAACTGAAGTTACACTGAAGTTACAGTAGTTAACCACATGGTTATGCATTTAGAAATGTATGTGTAACACTCTCATAAAGCAGCGTCTTTCTGTCTGTCTCTCTCTCTCTCTCTGTCTGTCTCTCTCTCTGTCTGTTTGTCTCTCTCTGTCTCTCTGTCTGTTTGTCTCTCTCTCGCTTTCTGTCTCTGCCTGACTGAAACTTTAACCCATGAAGATAAAGTTACGACCAAGTTTTAACCTCACCTTTAAAGAAATAAACACAAGTAAACAATACAATCTCAATGAAACATTAACAACTTAGTTAACAACTAACACTTACCAGGTTTCTTTTCACTTACGAGCTTCATAGTGAGGCACAATATCTGCAAAGTTTTCTCCCGGATGATCTGCTGCTCACCATCATCACAAATACTCGGTGAATAAAAAAGGGGGGGCGGGTCCCGAAGACAGGGGAGGCGGCTGTTGATTGGCCGAGGCAAGCCAGGCCCACTTATCAGGAGCTTTCTCACCACCGGGGGAACCGACCAATCACAGCGCGCAGAAACGCAAACCTGAGGGGTCGTCCGTGACAACACAAAAGGGGGTCTCCCTGACGACTAGTGGATCAGCACGGACACACGAGCGGCTTGATATCTGATCGAAAAAAATGAGGACTATATTGTCTAAAAGAGACGAATCACGACACGATAATGGTGGTTGATAATAAAGAGGCAGTGAAAGGAGGACACACACACAACACAACACAACACAAAAACTGGTTATAACACTCACGGACTCTGTTCCGTCTCACGGACTCCGTCCTCCGCCGTAACCGGCACCTCTTGGCCGGGGAGCCGTTACACTCCGCGTCCTCGTGCAGGTGATGCACCGCCACTTCTGGTCCGCTCGAGCCGCAGCCGTTAGCGTGAAATCCCCTCTGGCTCTGCCCGTTGGTGACGTGAAAGTGTCCCGAAGACGCTCCTTTCTTGTCCGCCATTGACTTGGCTTTATCCATGGCGGAGGTTAGCCTAGCTTAGCCTTTAGCATCTGCAGTGGGCAAAACCAATGACAAACCGCCGGCTAACTTTAGCTAGGCTAACGTTAGCCCCGCTGCTTCCAAAGCTAGTGAGGACTGACAGTCGCGCGACCAGCTAAAAACGTTAGACAGTGTCGGTTTCCTCCCCCCCCCACCCCCCACCGTAGTGTTTTACCGTAAAATACAACCGTGACAAATGAACACACCTGTGTGCTAGTGTGGGTTAGTGAGGAATAAAATAAAAAATACGAGCAGCCGCTAAAATACAATGTTCCCTTTGAGGTCACTCGCGGTCATTTCCCCACATTGAGATTCTGGCAGCAGCAGCAGCCTGTCTGTGCGTGCGTGTGTGTTATGTGTGCGCGTGTGTGTGTGTACACTGCTACGTCACGCCACCTCCTGCAGACCGAACCCGTTTATCTCCTCCGACCGGTTTTTCTCCGTCTCTCTGTTTCTCTCTCTCTCTCTGTCTCTCTCTCTCTCTCTCTCTGTGTGTGTCTCTCTGTCTCTTTCTCTCTGTCTGGGTGTCTCTCTCTCTCTCTTTCTGTGTATCTCTCTCTGTCTGTCTCTCTCTTTCTGTGTATCTCTCTCTGTCTCTTTCTTTCTCTCTGTGTGTCTCTGTGTCTCTCTGTCTGTCTGTCTCTCTCTCTGCGTGTCTCTGTGTCTCTCTCTCTGTCTGTCTCTCTCTGTGTCTCTCTGTGTCTCTCTCTCTCTGTCTGTCTGTCTCTCTCTTTCTCTGTCTCTCTCTCTCTATGTGTCTCTCTCTGTCTCTGTCTCTCTCTCTATGTGTCTCTCTCTGTTTCTGTCTCTCTCTCTGTGTCTCTCTCTTTCTCTCTCTCTCTCTATGTGTCTCTCTCTCTCTCTGATGATAAATGAACTGTTGTAACCTCGTATATTATTTTAATTGCTGTATCACATCTGTTTATAATAAAGGATTTCGACCACAATTAGACGTTGAGGGAAATTAGAATAAACTGTAATTACAAAGCACATCTTTCTTCTGATGTAATCATTGAAGAGATATCAGAGCTTTGGGAAACAAGCACGCTCAGTTAAGACACAAAGGTCAACAACAACAACAACAACAACAATCTCAGCTCATAAGGTGCAGAATTAAGCTGCAGAGTTTGTAATTAATGCAGAAATAATGTACAAAAAGACTGAAATTAAAATGTATTCATAGGTCTGCTACCAATAAACAATAAGGAACAGTTTAAAACAATACAGAATAACAAATCGTATTAAATGTGCAAACTGTGATGTAGTTATGTATAATGATACTTTATATTGTGACGACCCCTCCCTTCCACCAGGGGTCTGTGTCCTGGTTGCTGCCTTCTGTCTTTCAGGATGTTAATCGGCCACTGATCGGTGACACCTGAGCTTTGGGTTGGTCCCAGCTATAAAGAGCTCCTCTGGGCTCCTCTCCGTGCCTCCCCTCTCTGACTCTGGTGTAGAGGACCTGGTGGCTAGGTGCCTCCTCTCTGCCTCCTCTCTGCCTCCTGTGTGGAGGACCTGGCTGTTTGTTTGTTTGTTTGTTTAGTTACTGGTTCCTTAAATAAATGTATATTTATTACTTTTAAACTAGTCTTGTCTCCCTCATGTTGCGGCCTTTTGAGCCGGGTCGTGACAATATATATATATATATATATAAAATTAGGGACTTCATCATATATAAATTAAAATAATATATATATCTTTATATATAATAACCTTATGTGTTTATATATATGTATATATATATTAGTGCTGGGCAAGTTAACGCGTTAACGCATTAATTAATTAACGCCGACAATTATTTTATCGCGCGTTAACGCATTTTTTTATTTTGAAAGTGCGTTGCTCACTGTCAGCGGTGGAGGAAGTCTTCAGACTATGTTGATGCAGCGTGTGGGAGAAGTAGAGATAAACTAAAGACAAGCTAATAGATGCTACAGAGAAGTAGAGATAAACTAAAGCAACACAAGCTAACAGATGCTACAGAGAAGTGGAGACAAACTGCAGCCGGTTAGTATTGTGGAAGATGTCGGTCTGAGGAACGTTCTCAAGGTGCGTTCGCGTCGCGTTTGGTGTGAACGCACCTTTAGGATCAACGAATGACGTCACGTATGAGCCTCGAGAATGAGCTAAGAAAGTTAGCGGAAAGATTAACGTGAGACAACATCCGGTTTCTTCAGACGAACATCCGGTTTTCAGAATAAGATGCCAACAAAGTATGAATTATATTCACATTAAGTATAAAACATGCTACCTGCATCTCGTGAGTTAAAGGGAAAATACACCTGAATTGTGCGTAAAGTGTCTTTATTCTTTGATCGCTGGGTAACCATCATCACCTCTGAGTTACAGCATTATATTGATGAACAGTAGAGCTGCATTCACCTGCTCTGACTGTCATGAAGACACAAGACACACATTTAGATGAAACGTGCTGAAACATTGTGTTCATGTTCACAGCAGTGGAACGTTTCACATCCAGTCAGCACACTGAGCACAGATAGTGAAGAGAAAGAACTCTACTGTGTAAAGGGAATACTGCTGTTAACAAGAACCGGATGTGTTTAAAGTGTTTACAAACCAAATGTTATTGACCTTTTGTTCATATAGCAGTACTTTAAAATAAAAGTGCGCAATACACTACTTTTTAATTCATTATTGAACTTTGCCATAACAATGAGATTAATCGCGATTAAAAATTGTAATCGTTGCCCAGCACTAATATATATATATATATGTAAAATTAGGGACTAACCCCATCAATCACTGTAAAGGTAATGTAATGTAATGGAGACGTACAACAGATAACTGGTTCCAGATGAAGTCACTAACTCACTGACGAGACAACAGACGGAGATGACATGCTGCCATCTTCTGGTTTAAACTCATTCACTGTGAGTCATTGAGAGAAATGTTAGGACTTCTTTTAGCTTCAATTTTAATAAGTGGTTCGACTTCTGAGGGAGATTTAGATACTTTTTGCACGATATGGTTTTATTAATCTTTACATATATATATATATATATATATGTATATATATACTTATATATATATATATGTATATATATTCTGTGATTTTTCCAAACAACTTGCTCCCATTCTCACAGTTTTTACTCTTTAAACACCATTTTTGGTCAAAGCGTAGGAAACGTTGTGCTGGTCGCAGTCATGCGTCTGTGGAATCCAACGGACTCACACATTTATCTCAAAGAGCCGCAGAGCGACATGAACTCCAACCAACTGCTCCATTAGACTCCATGTTAGATCTGACCGCCAACAGCAGACGGACCGGTTCTCTATCCTGGAACACCAAACTAAACATTATATCAACGCGTTCGCCAGTCTTATCTCTCTGTTCATCAAAGAATTTAGGCTTCTAATTATTAAAACCCTTTGAAGTTGTTACAGTCTAACAGCCTATTATCTTATCACACACACACACGATCACCGTTTCTTTCTTTTTATGATAATGTGATATTATTTATCTCTGTTATGTTTGTGTATTCTTTTTAAATTGTGCAAAATTTGTATTCAACAATGAAACACACACGAGGAACATGTGAACATTTGATTTGCTTTGTGGGAGAGAGTCGGATGAGAAGATCCCTCTCATATCTGGTTAGCTTATTAGCTTAGCACAAAGTCTCTCTCTGTGCTACATGACATCATTAGCATCAAATCCACACAAGGCGACGGTGTGATCATCAACAGAAACCTTGGAGGTGGCTGTGAGGTAGTTCTTCTGACTGAGGTAGTTCTTCTGTTTGTTCTCTTCTCTTCTTCTCTCCGTTCCTTGTTTTCTACCACGGGAGCTCGGTCCCGTCCCAGTTGAAGGCCCTGCCGGTCCTCTCCATGTTCAGAGAGTCCACGATGCTCATCAGGTGGCTCACGGAGAGCTCGGCGGCGAACAGCTTGTCCTTCGGTACGTTCCTGTGATACGGACGCGAGAGGTCCGTGTCCACCGTCCCCGGATGTAAGGACACACACACCACCTGGAGGAAGCACACACAAGATCAGGACCTCTCTCTCTGTTGTTGTTGTGTTTGTTTGTCGTATTTCTGATATAAAATACCTTAAATCAAACCTACCTTGGGTCGACTGCGGCCCAGCTCTATGGACAGGTTCCTGGTGGCCATGTTGAGAGCTGCTTTAGACATTCTGTAGCTGTACCAACCACCCAGACCTGAGAGGAGGAACACAATGAATCACAACCATGCTGCGGTAGCTAACCCTTCGTTAGCACAGAGAGTAACAACCTGCAGCTACCGTTGTCTCCGATGGATCCCACTTTGGCGGTGATGTTGACGATGATGCCGCTGTGCTGCTTGGCTTTCTCTGCAGGCTGTTGACCGAATCCACCGCCTCCCTTCTGGAGGAGGGGGGCGAAATACTTGGCCATGACCAGAGGACCCACGGTGTTGGTGGTCAAGGTGGAAATAACGCCCTGAAAGAAGAGTCAATCAGTGGATTAATCATGTAGGCTGAGGCACAGGATACAGGATGTTGAGCTATGAGTACATTGAGTATCTGGAAGAACTAGCAGAGGTAATGATTCCTACTTCAATGCAGAGAAATGACACCAGACTCAATGCAAACATCTCTCCCTTTAATGTAGACTTCCATTAACAACATGAAGAGCGTCTCTCAGCAGGTGGAGGATGCATCTAGCAGCACTTACTTTAAATAAAGTCTGTCTCTCTTCAGCATTAACTGACACTGTTTACTGCTGTGTTCTTCACTCTGGTGTACGTTGAACGAAGCAACTACAGCAAGAGAATCCAACACAAACGTAAGATAAGATAAATGATCCTTTATTAGTCCCGCAGGAAATGTACAGGATTACAGCAGCGTATATAAATATACATATATATATATATATATATATATATATATATATATATATATATATACAATATATATACAATATATATATATATATATACACACAGTATAGTGAAAACAAGATCGAAACAAGTATTATAAATAAGTCAATAAGTAATAAACAGTAAAGAATATTAAAGTAAAAAAATCCACAATAACTAAAATATAACTAAAAAAAAAAGTTTAAATGACCGTGACATTACTTAGGCTGGGGGGGGGGGGTCTCAAACAGTCACCATGACCTCATGACGTTTACCTGCACTATGACGTCATGCTTTACCTGCACCATGACGTCATGCTGTTTACCTGAGCAGTGACGTCCCTCAGGCTGGTCTCTCCTTTACCGGACGGGTGAAGCACGGCCGAGGAGTTGACGATGAGGTCCAGCCGACCGAAGCTCTCCTTGACCCGGTCCGCGGCTCCGCGCACGTCCTCCTCCCGGTTCACGTCCAGCCGGAGGACCGTCAGTCTGTTGCCCGGGTGTCGCTCGGTCAGGTCCCGCAGCTCGGCCGCGTGTTCCGGGTTCCGGCACGTGGCTATGACGACAGCGGTGGTCCTATGTTTTAGGATATGTTTGCAGAACTGGAGCCCCAGTCCTCTGCTGGCCCCTTGGATCAGCGCCACGGGGGCCGCCATGACACTCAGTGACGTAACACCCAACTGGAGAGGAGTAGCACGTGATGCCTTCAGGTCCACACAAAACGTCGTAATTCTAGTTTGTTCAGGGAAAAGGTAGCAAGGAATTATAATAATAAGTACCTTTTATATGTATTGTAAGCAACTTATATACTTTTATGTATATCAACGTTGAAAATATGATTAGAAATTATTATTTTGACTTTAAAAAAAATTTAATCCTGGAAGCTAACGAGGAGGACCTGAAGGCAGCACGTTTCACAACATGTACAATCTGCCCTCTGGAGGTGATTCAGGAGTTGACTTACACAACTGTGAACTGAGCGTGCACGACCTTACACAATCATGTGCACTGGCCTGATGTGGAGCCGTACAGCTGCAACAAATAGTGAGAATAAACTAAAATAATCTGCAGTTTGAGCACTTTGGTTGAGTGTCCCCTCACCTCACATATTTATTATATGAACATGATTATAGATATTGAATTTATTAAATGCCCTAAAGGTCAAATAAAATTATTTCTAAATTGTTTAAAAGGTTTACTCGGTTCAAATGTGTGTAATGTTACAGACGAAAACATGTATTTCTGATCATACTCTGTGTAGAAAAGATATATACATTTAATTTAAACTCATCTATTTCTAATATTATTAATATGATTAATCTTATGGATAAATATATATCATTGTATCAAGTGGAGAAATAGAAAGCGCTCCTTTATTTGGATTATAAATGATTTATAAATATTTTCATCATCAATTAAACCTGAGTACTCTGGTAAAATAGCAACAAAGAGTTGTTTGTAATTTTATAATTCCCCTTTATTCTATGTTTTCATTTATTTTGACAGTGTTTATAAAGTATTATGTTTTAGGCCTCATGTTTGTATTCTATACAACATCTTCTGTGTTCAATAAATAAAAAACCTTCATTCTAGAGGGGACTAGACTCAGAATCCGTTTCCGGTCACCGTTTTTACCGTAACACCGGATGAAACAACAACATTAGAAAATCCTCTATGGAGAGGCATCATGAAAAGTATAGTGTTTGCACTGAAAATAGGCAATTTAAGCACATATTATTATTATTAAATGTTGGGAGACATGGCAGTTAACTGTACTGGTGGAGTAAAAGGGAATTCAGAGAAAATTGACATAATTATAGAAGCAGAAAGGAGGTTTCTGTGTTGTTTTAATGTTCCTAATAGACTTAGTAACATGTCGATGCGTCCTCCGATCCAGTAGGTGGCGGTGATGTGCTGCCAACCGCAGCTACATCCGGGTTACGTACAAATTAACTAAAATATAAATATATATAAAAATAAAATAACTCACATACGTTATCCTAAAAACAATAAATACAGAGTGTATTCATTAAAAGAGTGAATAATTAAATCTATAGTTTCCTGTCAAGCCCGAGCCTGAAGAGGAACCCGGTTGCCTAGCGACCAGTAGAAGTGTAGCGTCAGCTAGCAGCTAGCAGCTAACTAGCAGCTAACGTTAGCTAGGCAGTCTGCTAATACCGTAAAACAGCATTTAAATGCCACCAAAAAGAAAAGGAGCTCTGCAGCTGGTCCACAGAGACGTGGACGAGATAAAGAACCAGGTTAGTAACAGAATGAAGAACTCTTTGTGTCTTATTTTAAAGATACAAGTGCCTCGTGCTAGCACAAATGACTGAAGATGAGTGACGTAAACACAGATACAAGTAAAGGAGAATTGATTCTTGTGAATGCCGAATCGTCTAGAATACACTAAGAGAAATGCTTCATGGGTTGTTTAGTGAAGAGCTCAGTCTGGATGTAGACTCACAACATTAAACAGATGTTTAAATGAAGACTGGTCTGTACGAAGTGTCTTTATTAAACATCAAGTATACACACTGTTAAATACATATATTATATCATCATTATTAGATATTCATAGTCATACATAACGAAGTTAAAAACAAAGATTGCATAGTTCAGAGTTTGAAGATGAAACACTAATACCAACTTACATAGAAGTTTGTTTACAAGTTGAGAAGCATTAAATAAAATGTTATAAATCTTTGCTGATTAAAGCTCTTTGCAGATGTCTTTGATGAATAATGATAATGTAGATGCTCCTCTGTAACTCAGTGAGTTAGAAGTACATATTTATACATGAATACACAAGTCTGTTTTCTGTAATAACTCTCAGAAAAATCTTTTGGATAAATAACATGTTAGTGGGATAAATGGGACACGTGTCAGTATTAAATACGTATTATATAATACGTATTAAATACATAAAATACACAGTTCTTTATCCGTCTGTTCCTGTGTTTGTTGTAATCCAGGTGGACCGTCTGGTGAAGGAGGTGAAGGAGGTGCAGAGTCGGGATGGATCCACTGAGGAAGCATTCCGGAGGTGAACAGTGATTTAATGCTATTTATGATTTATTTTATTTTAATTGTCTCTTTTTCTTCAGTGATGCTTTGAGGTCTGATCTTTCAGATGTCAAGAACTGCAGATGTCAGTAGAAAAGACACAAAGGACCCTGATGAAGCTGACAAAGGTTATTATCAGTGCTCTACTGTCTGTCAACATGTGAATTATTACGTTATTATTTAATATCTTCTTTGTCATATTTATTCAGGTATATTCTACTATTGCTTGACTTATATCAGCTGTTTTTATCCTGTGAATTGAACTTATTTATGGTCCCAAATCAAGTTTATGTTTTCCAAATGGAGACATTATTTGGATTCACTTGTTGTTTATTGAAAGAGTGATGGTTTTAGTTTATTGTTGGCAGAGAAGTGGTCCTCTCAGTGATCAGGAATATGACAAACTGAACACAGTACTGTACATTATTAATAAGATAATAGATAACATACAACATTGGATTAGAAACTCCCTGTATTGTGTATCGTTCTGGTCTCTAACGTTGAGGTCTTTGTGGTGATTTGTTGCTTTGGGTTTCCAGGCGGACGAGCCGGCTCCGGTGGGGAACTACGACCAGAGGAAGCAGGAAGAGGAGACACGACTGCAGAACATCTGGGAGCAAGTGAACAGCCTCTCTCTGGAGCTCTCACCCCCGGGACCCAGCTCTGCTGCTGCAGGGTCAGTCTCCTGTGTGCTCCCTCTCTCTATATATACATATATATATATATATATATATATATATATATATATACATATATATATATATATATATATATCAGTGCATTGTATACCTGGGCCTTCACTGCTGTCCTGCAGCTGAAACACAGCTACGGTTATTATGTGTTTTGTGTAAAAATGAAGCTCAACACCTATAAATACACTAACTGCAGAGAATACGCTGAGAGTGCGTCTCCTCTCTGCTCTGACTGCAGCGTCTCCTCTTCTGTGAGAGTAACTGTGAGTGCTTTGGGGCGGCGGAGGGGCTCACGGCAGCACCCGCTGCTCGTTACCACAGTAACTGTAGAACGTACGTGTTTTAACGTCATCGAGTCAAAACACCAGACAAGTCTCCAACAACACCAGAACAAGTCTCCAACAACACCAGAACAAGTCTCCAACAACACCAGAACAAGTCTCCAATAACACCAGAACAAGTCTCCAACAACACCAGAACAAGTCTCCAATAACACCAGAACAAGTCTCCAACAACACCAGAACAAGTCTCCAACAACACCAGAACAAGTCTCCAACAACACCAGAACAAGTCTCCAACAACACCAGAACAAGTCTCCAACAACACCAGAACAAGTCTCCAACATCACCAGAACAAGTCTCCAACAACACCAGAACAAGTCTCCAACAACACCAGAACAAGTCTCCAATAACACCAGAACAAGTCTCCAACAACACCAGAACAAGTCTCCAACAACACCAGAACAAGTCTCCAACAACACCAGAACAAGTCTCCAACAACACCAGAACAAGTCTCCAACAACACCAGAACAAGTCTCCAACATCACCAGAACAAGTCTCCAACAACACCAGAACAAGTCTCCAACAACACCAGAACAAGTCTCCAACAACACCACAACAAGTCTCCAACAACACCACAACAAGTCTCCAACAACACCACAACAAGTCTCCATGAGGGTTTGTAAAGTCACCAGATTTAGCGAGAAAGTCGGCAAGTTGGCAACACTGGCACCGGCTAAATATGTCCCCAGAGCAACATTGGACGTAACAATGGTTCCTATCACATATAAAACCAAACAAAAATCCATCTTCATAAAAACAAGTTGTACAAATAATAATATACAAACAAACATATTAAAGCTACTGCAGATGTAAAAACAAACGCATTTAACTTACCAGAGCTGCTGTTCACTATTTAAAGACAAAGTCCATCCTCCTTTCTTTGTTAATAAAGAGTTTAATCTCACGGTTGTTCAGTACATCCGTGCGTTTTAGTTCCAGTAAGAAGTCCTTCTGGATTCATGGACGCCAGTGAAGACAGTCGAGCCTCCCCAGTTGTATTTCTTGAATACGTTTTAATGCGTTTGAGGCTGAAAATGTCCGCTCGACAGAGGCAGCAGATATTGGGATTGTCACCGCCCAACATGTCAGGCTAGCCCACTGACCAATGTGACGACCCTCCCACTTGCCAGGCTGTGGGCCTGCTCGCCGATAGTTTCCTGGTGGGAGGAGCTGGGACACTCACCTGCACCAATCAGCCCAGCTGATTGGAGCCTCCAGGAAGGCTTAAAAGACGGGCCTTCTGGGAGTCTCTCTCTCTCTCTCACAGCAGGGTCTGCTGCACCAGCCTCATCAGTTGTGCATTATATGGCAGTTGTGTAGCTAAATAAACGGTTTTTGGTTTAGATCTCTGTGTGGCCTCCCTTTTTGTTGCCAGCCTTGAGCCAGGTGGTAACACCAATCACGTATGGCTATGCCAGCTAGCAGGCTCTGACACGTCAAAGAATACGCCCAACATGTCAAACTAAAGATCTGATTGGTTGAACACGATGACAATCAACAATATCGTCCCCATTCACTTAAACTGCACATGGATTCACTTGTGAGTCTGCAGGCCTCGGGCCTCTCTTCTTACCTAGAGACACAGAGGTGAAATCTGATTGGATAAAAGCTCTACTTAAAACAAGCTGCACTGGAAGCAGAGCAACTGAGGAAGACAGCAGCTGTGCAATGAGAACATAAGATAATGGGGAAAATATTTGTATAAATTATAATACATGTGGTGTATTTAAGAAAAATTATTAAATTATAAAATAGATATAACTTTGTGATTCTGTTTAGGCCAGCAGAGAAGGCTTTGCAGGCCCTGACGGCCCACCACTGGTATATAGATATATTATATATATATATATATATAATATATATAATATATATAGATATAGATATATATAATATATATATATATATATATATCTATATATATAGATATAGATATATATAGATATGCCTTTTTCAATGAGTCATATCCAGTTCATTTGAACCTTGAAGCATCTGTTTATCATGTTACCATGTTGTGATTCACAGCGACGTCTCAAAGGAAGATAACGAGGAGGACGATGAAGATGAAGACGAAGACGAAGACAGTAGCGAAGATGATGATGATGATGAAGATGAAGATGAGAAGCCAGCTGTGAAGCCTCCCTCTCAGTCGGACCCTCACGTCTACACGGCCCTCAGCGACTTCACAGGAGAACAGGAAGGAGATCTGTCGGTTCAGGTGAAGCACTTCCTGTTTCACACACAGAGAGAAAAACAGATTTATCAACAGAAGAACTTGTTTGATTATAATAAAGTGTGTTTGTGAGTAACACATGAGTGAAGTCACATGTCTGCCTGCTGTTTCTCAGAGAGGGGAGGTGTTGAGGATCATCAGGAGGACAGCAGACGGGTGGTGGTTAGCTCAGGACGCTAACGGCAACAGAGGAGTCGTCCCAAAGACGTACCTGAAGGTGAAGCTCCACAAACCTCCTGTTGTTCCTGTAAACCAGTTAACTCTGGATCTTTACCAGTTAAAACTAGAGACGCTCCAACGTGTCCGCTGTTTGAGCTCACGCGCTTTAAAATAATGAATATCATTACATTGATGTCGTTGTATTTATTTGTTACGTTTTTAAGCTCGGTGTCTGATCGCTAATTTAAAACCACTCACTTTCACTTTTCAGATTGGCTCCGGTGTTGACGATGAAGATGATGAAGAAGATGATGATGATGATGACGATGATGATAACGACGAGGAGGAGGAGGAGGAGCAAGATGGTGAAGAACTGACTGATGACCGAGCGGAACAGAGGTTTTTTTTTTTTTACTTTTTGCAGATTTATGTTATTATTATAATATTGTACGTAGTCATAACTTATGCATATTCACTTTATGTTCTCTGTAATATTGTAATATTATAAAGGTGGAGGCTTCAAATAAGCCCCGTTGGCTTTTTGCCTCTTCCTGCACTGTGATATTATTTATCTCTGTTATGTTTGTTTATTTTTATTTTATTGTTTAAATTGTGCAAAATTCAAAAGGAGTTAGTGACATCTAGTGGTGAGGAGGCAGACTGCATCCAACTCAATGCTCCTCCGACAGCGCGTGGTTTGTCCGCTCTGGGCCACCGTAGAAACATGGCGGACTCCGCCTCCCGTTCCCTACGTAGATATCAGAGGACTCTAGATCCTACACACTGGTCCTTTAAATGGAATGATTGTTAGATGATTATTAGATGATTATGAAATTATGAAATGAATTATTCAATCAGTTTGATCTGAATTCTTCTGTTGTTCAACAGCTCTCCACATTCCAACTGGAGCACCGTGAGAAAAGCTCTGACTGAGGTAAATATCTTACTATCAACGAATATTAAATACACAATATTTGATATTGTGTATGCAATACATTGTGTGTGTGTGTGTGTGTGTGACAGATTGATACTACAGATGTGCTCTCTGCTATGGGGGCGATACCTTCAGGATTCAGACCGTCATCTCTCAATAAACTGCTGGTGGAGGAAGGTCATTACACACACACACACTTACATACACACACGCACGCACACACCAATATACACACACACACACACACACACACACACACACTTACATACACACACGCACACACACACACCAATATACACACACACACTTAATAAGGAATGCCAACCTAACAGGCCAACATGTGCTGATTTTTACTGTTTTGTCAATAAAATGTCAGAAAATTGTAAAACTCAGATCACCATTATTTCCCAGGTTCTACGTGACGTCTTCAGAACCAATCAAAGAGAACATTTCTACCATCAGTATCGGTACTTCTTTAACTCATCATAATAACAGTTTGTGTCTTTTTTTCCAGGTAAAACGTACAGAGGGAGTCACTACGTTCAGCCCGAGCTCAGCCAATCACAGCTGTCCTTCAGCGACCTCTTCCTGGATCCAGACAGCGGCAGGGTGAGGCACTGACAGCCGGCGTTAACGTGACAGGATATTAAACTTAGATTACGGCCGTCGCCATGTTGTTTTTTTCCGCAACCAGTGAACAGGAAGTGACCATATCTGGACTGAGAAGGAGTGACGTAGAGACGCCGTATACGTCTCTGGTAGAGACCTGTCAATCACTGTGTAGCCCCGCCCTAAAGCATCCCCTGCTTTATGGTCTGTTTGACTCTAAATGGACCATAATGTACTAAATGAACATCATGCTGTATTGAAGAAGACTTGAAACTAGTTTACAATGTTTACTGAGGTAATAAATCAAGAGAGAAGTAGAGTCATTTTCTCATAGACTTCTATAGAACCAGAGGAGTCGCCCCCTGGTGGACACTAGAGAGAATGCAGCTTTAAGACATGAAGCTTTGACTTCACTTGGGGGAACCAAGTCGGATATAAATATATCAATAAGAGCCATATTAAAAGTGTGAACAGGGCCTGTGTGTGTGTGTGTGTGTGTGTGTGTGTGTGTGGTTGATGAATGTTTGTGTTATGAACATTACTTCCCTGAACAGAAACGTCTCTGTCTGTAGGTTCGATCTCGACAGGTCAGGACTTGTGTGTGTTTCAGTCTGTGGAGCTGCAGGATGATTCCTTCTCCCGGAGTCGGAGTTCAGGTCCTCAGCAGACACGTCCGTCTCTGTGCCTTCGATGGATCTCAGGTGTGTGTCTGTTGTGAAGCAGCTTTTTACTTCCTTATAAAGCACATTGTTCCTCTCTCGTTCTCTCATAAGATGATCTGTTCTTGTGTTTCAGGTGTTGAGTAACATCCACACAGTGAGGGCGACCTTCAACTCCAAGAACCCCAAAACCTGGAGCTTCTCTCCTCGAGTATGTTTATTTTATTATTATGAACCTGAGGACACACATGAGAAGATTAAATAAATCAATTATATTAGTGTTATTATGAACATGTGAGGACACGGATGAGAAGATTAAATAACTAAATCTTTAATCTTTAACTCCTCCAGATGACGGGCGTCCTGCCGTCCCTCCTAGACGGAGACTGTTTCCTCCGCTGCAACTCTGAGTCTCCTAACCTCGGAATCCTCTTTGAACTAGGAGTCTCCTTCATACGCAATGTGAGCACACACACACACACACACACACACACACACACACACACACACAGCAGAGAGTGTTTGAGATCCTTCGGGTGTGTTTTAGTCCACAGGTGAGAGAGGAGACCTGAGCTGTGGCTGGTCCTTCCTCAAGCTGACCGACGACACTGGAAACCCTCTCCCCAACAGGTACACACACACACACACACACACACACACACACACACACACACACACACACACACACACACACACACACACACACACACACACACACACACACACACACATATATATATATCGGTGCACGCAGTACATCCTTTTGTACATGTACTCATTTATATATTCACATCTCTTCTATAATAATCTTTAATAATCTAACCTGTGTGTAGGACCTGTGAGCTGCCGGTGAACGGAGGGACTCCCTATGAGAAGGAGGTGGTGAAGGAGGCTTCAGCCACCAGAGGATGTAAGAAGAAGAGTTTAACAATCAGACCTCAGTTTATAACGTCTGTCAATCAAAACAGTAACAAAGACGCACTTTGATGACGTCATGAAGGAGTGTGGGATCATGGGAGTTGTTGTCTTTGTTGATGAACAATCACTATAGAGTGCTGCAAGGATGCTGTATTTTTGTAGTCCAACTCAACTTCTCTGCTCTCCCGTTTCCTCTCCTGTTTCCTTGCCTGTTTCCTCTCCTCTCCCCTCCTGTTTCCTCTGCTCTCCCATTTCCTCTCCTGTTTCCTTGCCTGTTTCCTCTCCTCTCCCCTCCTGTTTCCTCTCTTGTTTTCTCTGCTGTTTCTTCTGCTCTCCTGTTTCCTCTCTTATCTCCTCCCCTCTACTGTTTCCTCTCTTATCTCCTCCCCTCTACTGTTTCCTCTCTTGTCTCCTCCCCTCTACTGTTTCCTCTCTTATCTCCTCCCCTCTACTGTTTCCTCTCCTGTTTCCTCCCCTCTTCTATTTCCTCTCTTGTCTCCTCCCCTCTACTGTTTCCTCTCTTATCTCCTCCCCTCTCCTGTTTCCTCTCCTGTTTCCTCCCCTCTCCTGTCTCCTCCCCTCTCCTGTTTTCTCTCCTGTTTCCTCTCCCCTCCTGTTTCCTCTCCTCTCCTTTCCCGTTTCCTCTCCTCTCCTGTTTCCTCTCCTCTCCTTTCCCGTTTCCTCTCCTCTCCTGTTTCCTCTCTTGTCTCCTCTCCTCTCCTGTTTCCTCTCCTGTCTCCTCTCCTGTCTCCTCTCCTGTCTCCTCTCCTGTCTCCTCCCCTCTCAGCTCCAGCTGGTGTGTTCCATCAGATGCTTCAGAACAGACGTCAGCCCAAATTGATCGTGAAGTTTAAATCCTCCAACAGACGAACCAGAACTCAGCTCAGGTGAGAGAAAGAGCTCATTAGCTTATTAACAAAACACTAAATCATTACTGTGAGTGTGTGTGTGTGTGTGTGTACTAACTGTTCTGTTCTTCAGTCTCCTCCCTGACTCTCTTCTTCACTGTCTGAGCTGCGTTCCTCTGCTGGTTCTTCACCGACAGCTTCAGGCCGACTCTCTGCTGATGGACAGACCGACCATGCAGAACGCAGGTAACACTCACCTTCATCCTAACATCAGGTAACACTCACCTTCATCCTAACATCAGGTAACACTCACCTTCATCCTAACATCAGGTAACACTCACCTTCATCCTAACAACAAGTAACACTCACCTTCATCCTAACATCAGGTAACACTCACCTTCATCCTAACATCAGGTAACACTCTCCTTCATCCTAACATCAGGTAACACTCACCTTCATCCTAACATCAGGTAACACTCACCTTCATCCTAACATCAGGTAACACTCACCTTCATCCTAACAACAGGTAACATGGTTTATGAGGACGTCAGATATTCTCATGGTTTATGAGGACGTCAGATATTCTCATGGTTTATGAGGACTACGTCAGATATTCATGGTTTATGAGGACGATGTCAGATATTCATGGTTTATGAGGACGTCAGATATTCATGGTTTATGAGGACGACGGCAGATATTCATGGTTTATGAGGACGACGTCAGATATTCATGGTTTATGAGGATGACGTCAGATATTCATGGTTTATGAGGACGACGTCAGATATTCATGGTTTATGAGGACAACGTCAGATATTCATGGT
>JAVDOI010000087.1:313685-411185 GCA_032191485.1 Leptoclinus maculatus | reverse complement strand
TCGGCCTTGAACAAACACTCCAAAATCTAAAAGATTTACATTTAGCTGATAAAAAACTTAAAATGAAATTATAAAAAATAAGAATTTTGTTCATAATATTATTCAAGTGTAGGCTGATACAAATATAAAGATGAGATTATGATTAAACAACTTTGTGCTTAGTTAGGTTTAGACAACTAAACTACTTAGTTAGGTTTAGACACCTAAACTACTTAGTTAGGTTTAGACACCTAAACTACTTAGTTAGGTTTAGACAACTAAACTACTTAGTTAGGTTTAGACAACAACACTCCTTAGTTAGGTTTAGACAACTAAACTACTTAGTTAGGTTTAGACAACAACACTACTTAGTTAGGTTTAGACAACTAAACTACTTAGTTAGGTTTAGACAACAACACTACTTAGTTAGGTTTAGACAACTAAACTACTTAGTTAGGTTTAGACAATAAAACTACTTAGTTAGGTTTAGACAACTAAACTACTTAGTTAGGTTTAGACAACTAAACTACTTAGTTAGGTTTAGACAACAACACTCCTTAGTTAGGTTTGGACTGTGGTGAAGTGGAGAGCAGGGCTGTCCTTCAATCAGAGGATCGGTGGTTCGATCCCCGGCTCAGGCTCCACTAGTCTCATGTCGATGTGTCCTTGAGCAACACACTTAACCCCACTTTTGCTCCCGTAGCTGTTTCTACGGTGTAGAATTGTGATAGAATCTGAATTGTAAGTCGCTTTGGATAAAAGCGTCTGCTAAATGACTGTAATGTAATGTAGACTACTTAGTTAGGTTTTGAAAAAGATCGTTGAAATAACTAGAGAAGTGCAGAAGTTACTTAATTAACGTTGACTTCTTGTTTCACACAGGGAACAACAGCGTATCTTCTGGAGGAAGCTCCTCTTACATCAATGCTCAATTAGTTGCCTCACAATCACTTTTCTGTGTGTGTCTGTAAATGGGCGGTTGCCATTTAAACACACACACACACGCTATGAACATGTGGGCAGACACACAGCCTGCACCAACAAAAGCACCTGTCGAACTGGAAGTTCCAGCAGAGGAATGGATGGGGAGGAGGAAGAGGAGGAGGAAGAGGAGGAGGAAGAGGAGACAGCCTTTAAAAGGCAGATTAAAACCAGTTACACATCTCATTCTGGGAGAAAACCACACACACACACACACACACACACACACACACACAGCGCTCTGGACTATGGCCTCCACCACCTCGGGTGATCTCCTGCCCTCAGGCGGCAGAATCTTCACCTCCATTCCTGACGTCTTCTTCATCCCTGAGTTTGTGAGTTTCTGCTGAGTTTATTCTCTCCATCTTTACCCATCTGAGACTTTTTAAATCTCTCTTTCATCCGCCTGTCATTGCTAACTGACTCGAGTCGGCACACACACACACACACACACACACACACACACACACACACACACACACACACACACACACACACACACACACACACACACACGATATCCACACACATATTCAGGATGCTGTGGTCAGAGATGTTGATTGCTGTGTGTGTGTGTGTACTTGAATATTAGTACTAATACCACGATGTAAAAGTAAACAATTACAAGTCCAGCATTTACAAGTACAAGTACACAAGTATTACATAAGAACACAAGGTACTCACTGTGAATAATGTTTGAGGTGAAGTTACACTGCAAAAATGTAAATCTAAGTAAGATGAAATATCTTAAATCAAGGCAATATATGCTTGTTTGTTGTCTGACAAGATATTTCTTCTTACCAGGCAGTTTTTATGTTCGAGCATTTCACTTGAATCAAGCGTTTCAGTCCTTAATTATCTTAATAAGGTATTATAACTTGTTACTGAGATTGTGTTACTGGTTCTGAGCAAGTTAATGCTTGAAACTAGAATTGCCATAATTATAAAGCTGTTTGATCACCGCTGACAAGTACAAACCTGCTTTGTCAAAGTCAGAATGTCTTATTTCAAGCATCCTAACCTTTTCATCAACGACCAAATGGAATTCATTGTTTCATTGTCAATCTTACAACACAGCACAGCAATTATGTATTCCTATAGACAAAATACAGTACTTAACAAGTCAAACTATTGCTTTAAGAACAAACTTTCTCCTCGGCCTGTCTCATCCTTTAGCAAGTTAAAATGAGTGAGCACTGTGCTAACATCTCATTTTGAATATAAAGGTTTCCATTACATTCATCTGGCCAAGACCATGTGGTTATGAACATAAGTAGAAATGCCATGTTATAATTCTGTACATCTAAATGGACTCTTAATACATTTGATCTAATAGACATTTAAAACAACCTCCAATAAACGCAGCCATACCAAGATTCAGATGATTTACTGTATTAGGTACACAGTGCAATCACCAATGCACTGTACAAACACATTTCAGGACGTTCGTCCTTAATTTGACCGTACTAGTTCAAAGTACAAGATTGCTTTAAAAGCTTTAAAGTATTTTCTTATCTATATCTATCTATATCTATATATATATATGTTGATATTCCAAACACTAAAGCCTAGAATCAACAAGAAATATGTTATTCACCAGTCCAAATACTGGCATATTACTAATCAGTACTTTGGCAAGGATCATGGACTTCTGAGTTATGTATTTATTACCATTTATCACAAGCCATTTGACTGATACAGTTTATAGTTTACTTCATTGAAACCTAGGAAGTCTCTTAATTTCCCACGTAAATTCTGTAGATCAATAACAGTTTCAATGACAAAGTAATAAAAACAGATAACGCACCGCCAAAGCATCTTGAACTTTACTCAAACCAAACGCAAGTAAAACGTTCCGACTGCAGTCCAAAGGTTGGAAAAAAGACTGAAACTGATGTTCACCAGTAGTGCAAAGATAAACCACACTGTTGTTTGTTTACTGTGGTTAATCTTTGCACTACTGGTTATTTTAGCTTAGTTAATAATACCATACTATTTCATTGTATATACTGTACATTTTTTATATTTAATATTTTTACTCTGCTATTTGTATTGTATATATTGTGCATTTGTATACTTTATACTTTTATTTTTTACTGTTACTTTAATTGTTTTAGTATATTTTTTGCTGCTGTAACAAACACATTTCCCCTTGTGGGATGAATAAAGTATCTATCTATCTATTTACTGACGGACCGTTATCACATTATCTAGCTACATAGGGAGGCCTGTGAATTAACTTTTTTATATATACATACCATAATAACGTCTACGTAAATAACCTGTGGAGGGAGGTGGATCTTTCAATAGATATATGCATTTTCAATCGTGACTCTATCAGTTAATCATATTCTCAATATTTACAATATTTATATTATTTAGATCACCCCTCTTTATGAAATGGTACCTTCCCATGGGAAAGCGCGAAGAGGGTCCGTTAAGAGCGCGTAATGTCTGCAGCTAGCACTGTGGTGGCTAGCTGGTGGCTAGCTGTTCTCCTGTTGTCATTGTCAAGTCTGAGCCTCGGAAAGTCATCTAGATCAGTGGTCCCCAACCACCGGGCCGTGGGTCATTTGGTACCGGGCCGCACAGAAAGAATAAATATTATATTATTTCCGTTTTATTGATTATCAGAGTCTGAAATAAGTTTTATTTTGAAAAATGACCGGATTCTCTCCCAATTTCAATTTTGTTTTCATGCCGATCGTATCATTTTATTTCGTCGCGTTTATCCGCCACACCTTGAAGGCCGGTGTTACGGTTCAACCAGGGACCGTGTTAACTGGCGACCTTCAGCCGAATGCGTCTGTTGTTGTCGTAGTTACGGCAGCTGTTGAAACAGGAAGAGAACACGTAGCTGTCCTCGCGAATGCCGCATTGTTTAGCTTTGCAATACAGTGTCAAACCTTCTCATTCACAGTCTGTGGTCAAAGCAGACCGGATTCCACGTTGGAGAGTCTTTTGAGGAAACTAGTCCACTCGAGTTTGAAACGTCGCTTGTTGTTCATGTGTTGAAACAGGAAGGGAGCAAATTCCCCTTCCTTTGAAATAATAAAGTTGGTAACAAACACATACTTAACCCTTGAAAAAAAAAGAAAAGGGGTGTTTGTTGGTTATGCAGCTTAAAAACAATAAAGAAGTGAAAAGAAATGCATTGAGATTCATGTCTTTCTTTAAGCAAGCCTGTCATATTTATAGTAGTATTATATTTATCGTCAGGATTACTGATTTTAAGCATAATATGGTATTTTTCTCTGTAAATTCCAGGGTATTTAACATTATTTCAAGAATATTGCAATAGCATTGGATGCTAAATTTAAGCAAATATTCCTACATATTGAGAAAATAATTCTTAAATCTTCTCTTTGTATCAAGACAAATGTACTTGTTTTTAGTCTGGCCACACTAGTTTTAAGATATATTTGGGTTCTTCGAGGCTAGATATTTTTACTTGTTTTCGGAAATCTTGGCAAGTCAAATTTTCCTGTTCTGTTGGCAGATAATTTTGCTTGTTTTAAGTCATATATCCCTAATTTTATTACTTTTTTTTCTTGTTTTTGAAAGCTGAATTTTTGCAGTGTATAATTTTAAGTTAATTTCTTTCATCTATAATAATGCATCATATATGTTTTGGTTGTAATATCTTGATCTGCAATAGAAAAAAGATTCCCAAAGATTCACTTTGACTGATCGTATATATTTACACGCCTGTTTTAACACTGTGACTAATCTGTATGTGATGCTTATTTCAAGCACACACGAGATTAAAACATGCAATTGTACAGTCCGCGTTCCCCGACATCAACACACACAACAGATCACATCTTCTAGTGATATTCACTCCACACGGCAGCAAACATCAAAGAGTTATCAGACCCCTCCTGTTTACTGTGTTGACAGACGTCATGAAAAGGCTTATGGAAATATTAAATATACGTTTTATTTTGGTTCACAGGCAAATTTAAAACACATAATTTGGATGGAAATGGACAGGCCAGTATCACCCGCTAACGGCATCACATAAACCATGTTTTTTTAAAACAACTCTTTTTAAAATATGTTCTATTAATGACGTGTAATGTCGCGTCGCTGACAGAAAACTTGGCAACGAGTCGGTTTGTTGTTCCCAAAAGGAACACATGTTGTCAACGCGACGGGAAAACAGCAACCAGAACAGGTTTTTAGCAGCAAACGAAAAAGAAAAAAAAAAAAAGATAGCTGCTGCAGATTAAATCTGTGTGAGCGTGAGCTGCAGAGGGAGGCGTGAATCTAAACCTCTGAACAACGTTTACTCGCTGGCTCGGGTATCTTTCTGGCTGCTGGCCAGTTCCCCTTCTCATGATAGAACCTGCTGATCAGGTTTGGAGAGGAACCGGTAATGTTCACACTCTGGTCAGATATATTTAATAAAGGGCAGGAAAATAACTTCATATTCAAGGAACTACTTTTCATCACCATGAAACTTATTCAGTTGATTACTGACAGTAAGACAATATTTAGTTACACAAGTTTTATGAAATGTTATGTTACAATATGCAAATGAGGCTTCATCTCGTTGTATGTGTGCTCATTTTCATACATTTCCAGAACATGAATGTGAACGTTGAATAAGCCAGGTTCAAAGTTCTTGTTTCATTTTGTTGAAATAGAGTTAAAAGTTAATAAAGAGGGACTTTATGATACCTCATCATAAAATACTGTCAACAGACATCAATAATCTATTTCCTGCATGTTTGTATTAATAAATGTATAAATGAGTCTGTGAGTGACGTGTGAACAAACCTCTGTGTGAACCTTCAGAACACAGAGAGGAATGAACGTGTAACGTTTGGTGTATGTAAGAGCTGCTGAAGAGGAGATTTATGGATCAGAGTCTGAGAACAAACTCATTGAGAGAAAACGTCCTTTAAAGAGACGTTTAGGGGTCATACAAAGTTATCAACATTTTCACAGTAGTACAAAGAGTACTACTTTTTTGGTTTGCCATGAGTTCATGTGTTCAGTTCTGCTCAGTGATCACTGAGAGGCTGACAGCGTTCGTTTGCTGCTGCAGTAAATGTCCTCTCTAGAAGCACCTCACCGCGGCACATGAGGGCTTAATGCTGATTGACTGAGCCGTGAGGACACCTGTGAGGTCTGTATGTGTGTGTGGAGCCCTTAACCGGAGAAAGATCTAAGTTAGGACACAATAGACCCTTTTTTCCACTTCAACATGTTCAATTTATTCAAGGAGAAAGTATTGCTGCGTCATGAAAATCAACACGAGAGCGGCTTTTATCACGGAAACAAATGGTTCCATCTAGATGTCAAACAATGTTTGCAGAATGTTTGTCAAAGGAGGAGAGAGAGAAAAGACTGTGAAAGTACACCCAAGAGGCACAACATTACGTTTGGCCTAATTCCAATCCGTCCCCTACGCCGTCTCCTTACACACTTCCACTCCGTTTGCATGTTTTGAGCTAATGTTGTGCCAGAACATAAATGTGAACGTTGGATGAAGCCCGGTTCAAAGTTCTAGTTTCATGTTGTTGAAATATTAGAGTTAAAAGTTATTAAAGAGGGAATTTTATATCTCTTTGTATCACTCCATAAATCAGAAAATACTGTCAACAGACATCAAATAATCTATTTTCTTCATGTTTTTCGTAATACAATGTTGTATAAATCCGACTGAATGATGTGTGAACAAACCCCTCTGTAGAAACCTTCAGAATATAGAGAGGAATGAAACGTAAAGTTTGGTGTATGTAAGAGCTACTGTTTTACAATCCGTCCCCTACGTCGTCTCCTGATGCCGTGTTCACACCAAATGTGCCGCGTTAATCGCGTCATTCGCGCCGCCGGTCTCACCGGGAACTATTGTGAGGAATTTAAGTTTTAAAGCGCTCCAAATTATGGATATTATGTGATACAGTGTATTTACTTGTAGGAGTGTGTTTGAGTGTCTGTGTGATCAGGTTTGAGGAATGTGCTGAGAGCGGGGGGTTGGAAGAAGTGGCTGGGTGAGGTGTTAGAGGTGTCAACAGGTCAAGAGCCAAGGAGGGGCTTGTTGGACTTCAGCCAATCATTGAGCTGATCGATGAGCTGAGAAATGTAACTTTGGAGGGACAAAGGATCTTCGAATTGCAGGAGATCCTCAGAATTTCTCCGTACCATGGGGCAGATACACCAATCTGTCGTGTGGTGCGGACGGGGCCTCTATTTCATGAAATATATATGTTTGTTTTGTAATTCATAGTGTGATTCAGTTTGTAACTGCATTTGCTTTTATTAGTATATTAAATTCCTTTTGATTTAAACTTCAACCAGCTGATGACACACATGTTGTGTGTCATCCAAAACCAATTAGCAGAAAGAGGAAGTGGGTTATCATACCCTCCGACAGCAAGTCTACACTCTGACTGTGACTACCAGTATTAACCAGGCGGCAACCTCCGGTTCTGTAAAGTGAAGTCAAAGCGTCATGTGTTAAAGCTGCATTCTCTCTAGTGACCACCAGGGGGCGACTCCTCTGGTTGTATAGAAGTCTATGAGAAAATGACTCTACTTCTCTCTTGATTTATTACCTCAGTAAACATTGTAAACATGAGTTTATGGTCTCAATCTCTAGTTTCAAGTCTTCTTCAATACAGCATGATGTTCATTTAGTACATTATGGTCCATTTAGAGTCAAACAGACCATAAAGCAGGGGATGCTTTAGGGGCGGGGCTACACAGTGATTGACAGGTCTCTACCAGAGACGTATACGGCGTCTCTACGTCACTCCTCCTCAGTCCAGATATGGTAACTTCCATTTATCGCCTGCGAAAAAGCAAAGATGGCGACGGCTGTATTCCAAGATGGCGACCTCAAAATCGCCGAACTCAAGGCTTCATGTTTACAGCCTGGTACATACAACAGTTTTGGTCTCTGCAGCTTATATAGCCGTTCATCACAACTGTACGGGGTACATTTTTATAAAACACACGTTTACATTTTTTTACATTTAAAGTTAGGCATAATTGAGGGCGTGGCCTCTTTGAGTGACAGGTGGCTAGCTGCTAACTGTCTTTTTAGAGCATCACAACGGCTCTTCAGAAACCTCTGGGTTGCCGGTGCAGCATTGGCTCACGTGTTCGACCAATCACGGTACACCTACATCGCTTGTTCTTGGAGAGAATCTACTCACTAAAAAGTCACTAAAAATGGCTAACAATCTTTCCTTGTTCTTGCTCTGCGGAAACAATAATAATCGGGGTTCTTCGAACAAAGTTCTTAAAACTATCAAAAAGTTCCTCCGAAAATGCTCACAGTGGAGCATTCAGCAGCTAAAGACACAGATATTTCCCTCAGAAGTTGGTGGAGGAGACCAAAAACAGAGCTAAAAGAGAGAGAATATTGGACTTTTTAGTTTTGTTGTGCTTGTTCATCATGTGAAAAAAAGTTTATTCAAGTTGAAAAACTGGATGATGATGAGGTCTGCAAAGTAAAAACCTCTGGTAATCTAATAATTGTTATTCTACATTATCATGTGACACTACATTTTATATTCCCCTCACCCCTCTTTCCTCCCTCACCTGTGTGACCCTGCAGGTGTTCGGAGGTTTGGTGTGGATGCTGGTGGCGTCGACTGAAGTCTATCTGGCCAACCCTCTGGGCTGGGTGATGTTCGTGTCCGTCTTCTGCTTCGTGGTGACGACGGTCTGGTTCTTCATCTTCCTCTGCGGAGCCAATCAGGGCAGCATCTGGCCCTCCCTGGTGAGACACGCCCACCGCCGTTCATCTGCCATTTAGATAGATGGCCAACTTTACACCAACATGTGCAACATTCCCATTAAACTAAACTGCATTCTAAATTAAGTTTTGAAGGAAACGTATTTTAAGAGCCAAATTCAATTTGCCGTAACTTTGAATGTTATGTAATGTGCCGTCACTTTGGAGCCGCATGGTGTTGTTGTGGATTATGTTGTGCAACGAGTTGTGGATTAACCTGTATCATTTTTGTGTTGAGATAAACACCGGCATTTTTAGGAAGAAAATAATTTGTTTTCACCAACTTGCACGAGTGATTGTACGAATAAAACCCTTATTTTGCTTTCACGTCGGTGTGAGCTATGTGCGTACGGGACAAGAAACGTACGTGTTTTCTCCCAGAATACAGTTAAAGTTTTGAACAGTTTGAAACACAAAACGCTACAAAACATTATGGTTTGGCTTCAAACGAAAAACAAAACAAAAACGCAACAAAAGTGCGTGATTCACACACATCCGCAGAGTTATTTTTAATGTATTTGTGGTACGTCAATCCAGGACAAAATACGATTATCTCGAAATGTAACAATAAAAATGGCCGCAGCATGCAGGAGCGGTGTATATAACCTTCATTCCTTCTTCCTCGTGTCTTTTTCAGGACGTGGGGTATCACTTCGTGGCGGTGGTTTTGTACCTCAGTGCAGCGGTGGAGCTGGCGTACATCACCCTTCAGACAGGCCAGGTTGTGACCGTATTTGGCTTTCTCAAAATCTACCGACTGGACATTGCTGCAGTGGTAATTCACACACACACACACACACACACACACACACACACACACACACACACACACACACACACACACACACACACACACACACACACACACACACACACACACACACACACACACACACACACACACACACACACACACACACAGATCCTATTTAAATACATACTACACTATTCTGATATGCTGTTACTCAATAAAACACTAATAAACAGCTTTTTGTGATTGTTCCAACTTAACCTGTGTTTGTTAAGAGAAAATGTGAATTTCTGAAAAAGTTATAAAGTTTGTGATATTATGTTCTTTACACACCGGGGTGTTTTGTTTCCTGTGCGATTGATTCACACGTCAATGTATTTTTTCTAACTGTTGTTTTTGTCATTAGTATTTTCTACTACGCAGAGAAAAAGCGCTGTACTATTTTTCAGAAGGAGGTGGATTTTCTGCTAATAAAGGCATCAAGCAATCACGTTGTAAATATTTATCAAACAACCAATCGAAGGCTCCGTTGACTGAACCTTAGACTGTATATATGAAGTAGTCGTCTTGTCAGTGGGTGACGCCATTTTATATTTTTGCAAACCAGTGAACAGGAAGTGACCATATCTGGACTGAGGAGGAGTGACGTAGAGACCTGTCAATCACTGTGTAGCCCCGCCCCTAAAGCATCCCCTGCTTTATGGTCTGTTTGACTCTAAATGGACCATAATGTACTAAATGAACATCATGCTGTATTGAAGAAGACTTGAAACTAGAGACTGAGACCATAAACTCATGTTTACAATGTTTACTGAGGTAATAAATCAAGAGAGAAGTAGAGTCATTTTCTCATAGACTTCTATACAACCAGAGGAGTCGCCCCCTGGTGGACACTAGAGAGAATGCAGCTTTAACACATGAAGCTTTGACTTCACTTTAAAGAACCAGAGGTTGACGCCTGCAGATGAACCAAGATGGCAAACTTTATTCCTCCTTTCAACCTTGACAAAGGCAGCGCAGACCAGATCCACTTCTGTTCTTGCAGATAAGATCTCATCCAGCAGCTTTAATGAGTTGTGAACCAACCTGTGTTCTTATCTCTGTGTGTGTTTTCAGGTGATGTCTTATGTGGCCACTCTGCTCTACTTCCTGCATACCATCTTCTCTGCCATTCGATGGAAGAAGTCCTAAAACACAAACCAAGAAGAAGACCAAAAGGAGAAGAAACCAAGCTGACCAGCTGACCGGAACACCTTCTGTGTTTGTGCTCTTTTTTATGTCTTCAGCAGGACAAGTTGAATGAGTATTGATGAATGTTGATTGTTCTGGTTAACGAGGTCGGCCTGAACATTATTACCCCACAATTTACTCTTTTCTTAATCTGAAAGGCAGCAGTTTGGTGACAAGAACCTGTTCAAGTTAAAATTTGTCAGAAATAAAATATATAGTACAGAGTACAATGAGGGACAATGAGTGTAAATAACTAATTCAAGATAAAGGAGCAGGTACTACATTATGAAATACATCTACGTTTTTTTACTTGCACTGTATTTTTTTTTACCAAACAAAAGAAACGTCTTAAATGTTCAGTTCACTCAAAATACAAAAAAACAAAACCCAGCAAGACTATTTCTGAGGCAGAAAGTAGTTACAATAGAAATTGTTCACAGATTGTTTTCTGCAGATTAATCACAGTAACAAGGACACATTTTTAAATCTGTCGGCACCAAAAATGTAATTGTCCACAAATGCACAAAAATTGCATCAAAACAGCCTCAACCAACAAGTCTGTTTGGCATCCGGACGAATTCAACACGAATAGCTTCAATCGCTCGGGTGTGACCACTGTAGTGCCACTTTAAATATTATTGACTTGTTAGCTGATAAACTAGAGAACGCTCTGTGGCCGCCATTCATTGGTTACTTTACTCTGCAGGTAAAATGACCAATGAACCCAAAACACTTGATACAGATGCAGTGAACATTTCTAGACATCAAAGTAACTTTAAAGCATTTCATGAACATTCAATAGCGTTGGTACATTTAATAAATCATCTTTGGAGGTGTGCACCATTAATAAAAAGCTATCCCTGGAATATTTCAAAGACTTTGTTTCCTGCATGTTTTCTCCGTGTTTACGACTTTCTCTCTTTTTACTCGATTGTACAAGTTGTTTGTGTTCTTTTCTGAAAGGCTCAGATTTACGGCATGAATGGATGTTTCCACATGAGTTGTTGTTTTCATTTAGGTTGTAAATATTAAAATGATTTCCTTTTGCAGGTCTTTTTGGAATCTCCGATATTAAATAAAGGAATTGGGCGTTCAAACGTCGTGGCTTTTTCTGTTTGTTCAGACTTTTCTTGTCGCCTCAGAGAGTCAGAAGGTCAGAAGACGATCAACACATTGTACTTTTCTGCACCATGAAAAGATTCAGAGACAATAGAAGCCTTTTCACCTGCTCATCATTTAGATATTTAGATTCTCTCCATTCTATATCACATCACTGTGATGCTCCTTTATTATGTATATTAAGTTCAGCTGCTTCATGGTAGTTGCAATTGTAAATCTCAACTTATATTTAAAGGCTTTATTCTGGGTCTTGAGTTGTTTTTGCTTCCTGTGATTAACAATCATTACATTCCGGACACACGTTCTACATCCTCCATGACTGTGACTGAAGAGGTGATCTAGTGGCTCCAGAACTTTAACCATCTCTGCAAGTAAATATTAAAATCTACGGCACATCAACTTATTGTTTGGGTTTTGCCTCACGGTCAAAAACAACACAGTGAATATCAGAAGGACTCGTTGTATGGATTCAGAGTGCATCTCAATACACATCAGCCCCACGTGTTATATATTAAAAGAACTTCTGCTCGTTCCATGAATACAGTCTTTTGTACACGTGTCTTCACAGTAAACGTGGTTATGTTCATGAGAAGATGAATAGTCAGGTGACTATTGTCTCTCTGCTGGTATTTGACCACGAGTGACATCTTTCACATTTAAAATATGAATTCAAAGTATCTGTGAGGTTGAAGTTGTTGAAATAATAATACAAATGTCTTCAGCCATGAAGACAATCATAGATCAGCTCCCGTGTGCAGCACACTCAAAGGGCTCATAAAGGTAGTAAAACCCAGTGAGCTGTTTCTTCAGTCCGTGACCCCCCCGAGGCTCAAACATTCCTCCTGAGTGTTTGTTTCACAGCAGCTCACATGACACGGAGGGTGTGTCTGCTGTTATAAAGCTCAGCTACACCTGCTGCTGCTGCGTTAGTTCTGAGGACAGAGCCGAGGATTCTGGGTAGTGATGGCTGCCTCCACTGCTCAGCCCACGGGGAGCCTGCCCAGCGGGCTGGGGATCTGCACCACGGCCCCGGATATACTTTACCTGCCTGAACTGGTGAGTGGACAAAGACCAGAGGACGAGCCTGACCCCCCCACGGAGGGATCGGTTCATTCCTCCTTTTGATCTCAGCTCAACGAGTTTTAAACACAACGAACTGAACGCTTCATTCACTTTGTTCACCTGCTTTCATCTCAAAAGTCAAACAAGTTCTTCCAAAATGATGCAAAAAATACACCAAATTTAGATGAATTGAAGTCATACTAAGGGACAAAGTAGACAGTATTCACAATGAGTGCACTTTATGTTTCATGTTTTATTTGCATATTCTTATAAAAGGAGGTCAGAGGTGACCAGAGAGGTGACCAGAGAGGTCAGACAGACTCGAAGCAGAAACCCACCAACACTCATCTGTCAATAAAATATAAATGAACATACTTTACATGCCTATAATCATTATAACGTTATAATATTATAATATCTGTGATAACGTCGTGATTAGATGGTTAAAGAAATACGAGAATCTAGTTTCAACGGTTTGCTGCTAAATAAATACGATGCTAAAGATTAAACTTGTTGAATAAAAGGACAGAAATGTGTATTTTGGAGAAACGGGAGACGTTGACACATTTTGCTGACATGGGAGGAGCTCCTTCTTCTTCCTCTTCATCTTCTTCTTCTTCTTCTTCTTCTTCTTCTTCTCACGTTTCTCTCATGTTGTCTGTGTGCTTCTTATCGGAGAAAGAATGTGGCCGACTCTTCTTCTTCTTCTTCTTCTTCCTGAACGATGACAAAAGATAGAAACTGCTCATGTGACCTCACGGGTGTTTCAGGTTATCAGTCCGATGAGAAGACCTAAATGTACTTTAGTGCTGTGATGACGATGCAGCTTCTACGTCACGAGCTGAGAATCTGCACACATTGTAACGACCAAAGGCTTTCTTCTTCTTCTGCCTCTTCTTCTTTTCGTTCCTCTTCAGTTAACGTTCACCAGTAATCTCCAGCTGCTCCAGTCGGAGTCGTGTGATGAGAAACTGATGATGTCGCTCCTCCTGTAGAACTCATTTTATAAAGAAAAATTATAAAGTAAAGAAGAAAGTCTGACACTAAAGTGAAGCTACGTCATCTGTTTACAACCCAAGTAGTTTTAATTTGATGCATTTTCTTTCATCAAACTTAAGTTATGAACGTTAAATTGATTAATATGATTTTTGGGGGAACGCGTGTCTCATAAAACGCAGACGGCATTGATTTAAAGCTGAGCGTTCAGTGTTTTCTTGTGATTTGATCATCATACATGTGTATTAAAGGAGTGTGCAGTGACTTTATCAGTGACTCAGGAACCTGAACATGTTGTCTGACTAACTGCACTCAATCATGCGGTTGTTTGATTTACTACATCACCACCATTCAGCGTATCGGTGGTTTACAGAAACCTTCAGTGTCAAAGTGTTTCCCCAGCCACTGGGCTGGTCATTGTTTCAAGAAAGTGCGACGGTCGCGTCTGTGCACCAGTGATTTAAGTCAAATGATGCAGGTTGTAAAGTGTCAAAAGTAACTCCAGGACCTAAACCATTTACAAAGACTGGATTGTTGAAGTTCACGCTGCGATCCACCTGCTTCTTAAAGGTAGAATCAGGCCTCGAGAGGGCGACACGTCTCTTCCTCATCAAATCAACTTAAAGATCACACATATGATGAAGTCTACTTGTTTTACACAAGAAACTACATGAATGGAGCAAGTTAGACTGTCAGTGTCTCTGCACTTTCAACAATTAAACACTGAAGAGAGAAAGAGTTCTAAAAGGAGGCATTAGTGTTTGTTACCACATGTAACAGTAGATTCTGCACCATGTTGGTTCAATAGGCATGAAATCAGACATGACTCGTGGTTGAATTGGATTTAAAAGCCTTTTTAAGTTGAAGGTTTCTAGCACTTTGACTTCCAGAGACTTTGGACTGTGTGGATGTGGTCGACACCGAATCTGAAGCCAGCTGGAGAACTAAACACATTCTGTGCTCACAGACGAGAGGAACGTAGAGAGAAGTGTTTGTTTAGTCAGCAGGGAGAGAGAAGAGGCTGCTGATGCTGCTCAACCACAGATCGTGTTGTACCTGTAGCTTTAAGAAGCGCTCGTGCTAATGTTTAGTCAAACTAATGGTGATCGATGCATTAATATGACAGAAACAACAAAGCGCTTCATCCATTTATTTCCCCTCATCTTCTACTCAATGGATTGGCGAGAGAAGCAGGTCGTTTTGTGGTAAATATCTCGGCACCTAAAGAGCAAAAGAACGAGAGAATAAAAACACGTTTCTGCTGAATCACTCCACAAAAGGTCATTTCAGACTCTGTGCAGCATGTTAGTGTTGAGTTACTGTCGCAGTGGGACAACCGTGTAAATCTATAATTCCAGACTGTGGTGAACCAGACGGGTGGGATTATGTTGATGAAAAGATGAAGAGTCTCTGCTGTTAGTTGACCAGGAGTGTGGTTTGAACAATAAACAGTGAGAAACAGAAGAAAGACATTCTGGAGTGTGGACCTTCATACACTGTGATGAGATCTACAACGTTCTCTTTCAGCTCTATCACAAACAAAAAGGTAACCGTCCACGTGTTCCCTCCGTCTCTGCAGGTGTTCGGTGGTTTGGTTTGGATCCTGGTGGCGTCGACCTACGTGGACCCACCGAACCCTCTGGGCTGGGTGATGTTCGTCTCCGTCTTCTGCTTCGTCGGGACGTTCCTCTGGATGGTCGTCTTCGCCGCCGGAGGCCATAAGAACCTCTCCGGCTGGGCTGCTGCTGTAAGACCTGAGCGAGAGCAACGGATCAGAACGATGAAGAAAGAAACGGAGAGAACGAGTAACATTATTTAATCTGTGTGTCCAGGACTTTGCTTACCACGGCCTGGCAGCCTTCTTCTACCTCAGTGCAGGCGTGGATCTGGCTTACATCACCTTCCAGAAGAAACCCGGAGACTTAAAGATCTACCAGATTGACATCGCTGCTGTGGTGAGAACGGATTTAAAGAGAATCAACAACTGTTCATCTGGACAGAATGTTCTGAATGGAAACATCCACTCAGCCGTTAAAAGAGCAGAGACGTAGTTTACTGAAGTAAGATCATCAATCATTGATAATGCTAGCTCAGGCAACGCTAGCTATGCTAACTTTAGAAATAACTGAACGGGTTTAGCTTAAGTTCTGCCAGGTACAATTCTTGTTTTTGTCAACGGAGTCTGGTGCCGAGGAGCTGTGGACATTTTACCGTTTGACTTTTCTTCTTTCTTATTCCCTTAAAAACATGGGAAATTGTTGACATGCTGCAATAGCACACGTTTAAAGGAACAATTCAACATTGTGGTTGATTTGCTTTCTTAACCGAGAGTTATAGGAGAAGATTGATATCAGTCTCACGGCTGTGCCGTAAATATGAAGCTACAGCTAGTTAGCTTAGCTTAGCATAAAGAGTGGGAACAGGGAGAAATAGCTAGCCTAGCTATGTTCAACGGTAACACCCACCAAACCTCTAACGCTCACGTATTAACACGTTATATCTTGTTTTGTCTGTACAATATGATTCCAGGAACAACAAGCGTAGTGAGCTTCAGAGGTGATCAGTGCATCTTGTCAAATTGGAACAACTGCTTCCAGTCTTTATGCTAAGCTAAGCTAACTGGCTGCCTGCTTCATATCCATTGAGAGACCGCTATCGATCTTTTTATCTACCCATCAGAAGGAAAGCAAAAAGCCTCAGCGTGTTTCCCCAAATGTCAAACTATTCCGTTAAAAGTGGGTAAAAGAAAACAACAATAACTCCATAACAATGTATATATGTGTGTGTGTGTGTGTGTGTGTGTGTGTCTTACAGGTCTTCGCATATGTTGCCACACTCTTCTACTTCATCCACACCATCCTCTCCTCAATCCGATGGAAACACTTCTGAAGAATGAATCACAGTCCTGAGTGTCCAAGAAGTACTGTGTATGTGTGTGTGTGTGTCTGTGTGTGTGTGTGTGTGTGGATCAGATAGCTGGTCAGATTCATAATGAAGGTTTTAGACTCAATTACATTTTTTTTAAAATTTGAATCTTTAAATTTAGATTAAAACAATTAAATCAATAATTTAAAGAAATTGGTAAAAGTGATGTCATTTTTTATACACTACTTGCTCAACATAAATATATATACATACACTTTTATAACCACTGATCATGTATGACAGAGGACCATGTGTAGTCTTCACAGAGCTGGTCTGTGTTTCCTTCTGAAATACATGAAGTTTAAAACCTTTTGTTACCTTCATCACGTGTTCTGTTCTTAAAGCTAAACACAGCCACCGCTCGCTTCCCTTTGATTCCGAGACAGACTTTTGTTTCTCAGTAACTTTAAAGATGTAAAATACTTTCTTAAATACTGCCATTGATCTTTTCTTTGTCATGTAGATTTAAAGCAACCAGCCGTCAGTACTTAGAGGATGATGAAGTGTATTTTTCAGCTAAATTTGTATTTTTTTTTCCATTTTTGTGTTCTCAAGATTAAAACAAGAAACGAATGTAAACACAACTGAGTCCTGGTTTTATCTACTTCCTCTCTGAAACTATTAAATGTGGACTTTCAGCTCAATACATTCAAACAGCTGTAAGAACACCTGCAACCTACAGAGTTGTTGTTCGTGCCGTCAGTCAGGTAACAGTTTGTACTTAGAGAGAAAGATATTCCAATATTAAACATTCCCAAGAACAGAGCGTTGTGAAGTACAAGAAGCCAACATGCTTGATGTGGACAGAGAGACACGTAATCATTGACACATTCACATGTTTTTATCCAACAGAATATTCTGTAAATGAGCTCCAGTGGCGCAATCGGTCAGCGCGCGGTACTTATAAGACAGTACTCTGTAGAGTCATGCCGAGGTTGTGAGTTCAAGCCTCACCTGGAGCATTTATATAGTTTAATGGATTAATATGTAATGTAATCATTTACTAAATGACCTGTTAAAAGCATAAAGTTAAAAAGTTTGAACCAACGTACTGAAGGAAGCTTCCACGTATTCTATAGAGCTCTAGAAGGATCTTATATTAAAGAGATTCATGTTGTGTTTACTGATTAGAAGATACTCTGGTTACTATTGAAGGCAGCAGCTGCTTTACATCACAGGTAATATTAACACTGTGTTGTCCATCGAACTATATCAATGCTCCAGGTGAGGCTTGACCTCACAACCTCGGCATGACTCTACAGAGTACTGTCTTATAAGTACCGCGCGCTGACCGATTGCGCCACTGGAGCTCATTTCTGTGTTCTGTGTTCCTATTTAGTCATGTTCAGTGTTTCCTGTTTTATTTTGTTACTCACCTCTCCTCTCGCTTCACTTCACTTCCTGTCTTTGTGTGTTTTCCCGCCTGTTCTGTTGTCTGCCCTGCCCTGATTAGTTTCACCTGCCCCTCGTTACCCCTGCAGTCACCTGACCTCCTGCTCACCTGACCTCCTGCTCTACTGCGCCATCAAGTGGACAATAAATGTAAAACAGCAGAGTGATTCAAATGACACCATGGCTTTGGTGTGTGAAGCATTGAATTGAACAAATGAATGAATGATGTTTGTGATGTGTGATACATAACTTATGAACTTATTAATATGGTGTCTGTCTTTATGATACAATGGCGGGGTCAAAAGGGAAAGTGGAAACGAATTGGGGAGAGGGTTGTGATGTGAGAAGTTAAAAAAGAAATCTCCTCTTTCTTGCTGGTTCCATCGCAGAAAAAAGAAGTTTGAATAGTTTGCAAACAAACGCGTAATAAAGTCCGAAGTACACAAAATGTAAGGAGGGGGGGGGGGTGGGATCCATTGCGTTTCGCCGCCCTTATATTTCGAATCGCACGCCAGACCCGTGAACCATTTCCTGAATCAGTCACGTGGTACGGCCGGCTCGCGAGGCTTCGAACGTCACCACATACGTCATCAACACAAGCCTCGATACGCGCCTCATAAAGATCTTCCTGGATTACTCGACACAAGCTTCGAAGCCTCGACACGAAAGGTCACATCACTAGATAACATCTGTGAGGGAATTTGCTAAATTGATTGAACCAATCAGAGTTTCATCTCTTATTCCCTTCTGTTTAAAGGAATAGTTTGATAATAACATTAAAACCACTCATGTTTGTGCACCAACTATGGATCTAGAGCCATGAGTGGATGAGCTTCAGACCACTGTTAAGGCTAGAATATTCCGATGAAGCTACGAGGCCGCAGTGCTGGTCTGGTTCTTTGTTTACTACCTACTGCGCATGTGCACCCAATAAATTGCTGAATTCGGTTTCAAAAGTAAAACTTGTATTTTAATATCAAATGCAAATTGAATTAACTATCAATAGTAAATGCTCTCGAGAACAGAGACCACACACTTTCACTCTCCCAGGTCTCACATTTAAGGAGGTTCTGTGAAGCGATCATGTGGGGTCTGATCTCTGTTCCCTCAAACAAAGCTTTTATACTGCAGAAAAGACTGGGAGGTCAGATCGTCATAAAAACTGCAGGTGAGCCAATCGGTGTTACTTATACATTGATCATCTTGGCTAATGTCTTGAGCCAATCAATGTCTGGCTTTATTTACAACCATATGGCTGTAAGTCGACTCCGTCTCTCTCCTCCTTCTGTCCTCCTGGAGCCATCACAGCTGGAGACATCCTTTGAAGTCATCACCCTGGCATTGTCTCCTCCGCATTCCTGCTGCTTTTATGGTGTCACTGTCTCCCTGTCTCCTACGCTTCTTACTTCATGCCTCATGAAGATGTTCCTAAATCACTAAAATATTCCCTAAATCTGACCCTATCTGACCTTTAATACTTCTTCTCTTACAGTGTTTAATACTTCAGTGTTTAATACTTTTATGGCTTATACATATGGCTTAATACATTCAATGTGTCAATATACTGTAATATATAATATCCTCTATCTGTTAACCTCCTGTAAACATAATACACATTTCAAAGATAAATATATTGCAACTCTTTAACCCATGGTAACATTCTTATTATTGTGCTTAATACTTAAATTCTTCACACCACATTTTAGTTTAACTAGTTAAAGACGACTGTATTTCCACTTTATTTCCACTGTCGCCACTAAATGTTGCAAATAAACTATTATTTCAACAGTTTAAAGATGTAGAGTTAATAGCTCCATGCTTTAAACACATCAAACTATATAAATGCTCCAGGTGAGGCTTGAACTCACAACCTCGGCATGACTCTACAGAGTACTGTCTTATAAGTATGGCGCGCTGACCGATTGCGCCACTGCAGCTCATTTACAGAATATTCAGATGAAGATCATTCAACACCGATGTTAGTTATATTATTATAATATTCTGCTTTAATCCATATTTGTTGGCGTTTAGCCTTTCAAAAACATTTTCACTGCAAAAAACAGTTTGCTTCTACATTTCTCCAAAAATTCTCCAATACAGTTAAACAGTTAAACTAAAATGTGGACAAACTTCAGTGTGGTCTGAAGCTAATCCAACGTCATCAACACACACTTAGAGTCATCACAGGTTTAGATTCATTATCATGTTTAAGAAACACAGAAATGAGCTCCAGTGGCGCAATCGGTCAGCGCGCGGTACTTATAAGACAGTACTCTGTAGAGTCATGCCGAGGTTGTGAGTTCAAGCCTCACCTGGAGCATTTATATAGTTTGATGGATTAATATGATCTAACCGCTGTATTCAGCCCCCCATCAATGGACAGTAATAAACACTATGAACACAATATGAAACTCATCAGAAACAGGATGTTCTGTGGTGTTACTGAATAGTATGAAGCTTCCTGCTTCATGTTGGTTGAAATGCTGCAGAGCTTTAATTTGTACATGTATTATACTATTTGTAGAAATAGATTCCAGTGGTGACTGCGTTGCAATCCAGCAGCTGCTGGATTCAGAGCCACCAGTCAATAGTAACCAAATTATCTTCTAATCAGTAAACAACATGAAACTCTCCAATAGAAGACAATTCTAGAGCTGTACAGATTAGGTGGAAGGTGAACATTTCTACTGCAGAAAACCGTTTGCCTCCAATTTGCCAAATCCAGCATTTAAATATCAATGTGGTAGATGCAGGCACACCTTGGAGGTGACACTCTGATTGGTTTAATTCCTGTGATGAGGCCAAAACACCACACAGTGTCACACCAGCAGCTACGTCATCAACACACACTTAAAGTGATCACAGGTTTAGATTCACTATTATATGTAAGAAAAGCAGAACTGAGCTCCAGTGGCGCAATCGGTCAGCGCGCGGTACTTATAAGACAGTACTCTGTAGAGTCATGCCGAGGTTGTGAGTTCAAGCCTCACCTGGAGCATTTATATAGTTTAATGGATTAATATGATCTAATAGCTGTATTCAGCTCCCCATCAATGGACAGTAATAAACACTATAAACACAATATGAACTCATCAGAAACAGGATGTTCTGTGGTGTTACTGAATAGTATGAAGCTTCCTGCTTCATGTTGGTTGAAATGCTGCAGAGCTTTAATCTGTACATGTATTATACTATTTGTAGAAATAGATTCCATTGTTGACTGCGTTGGATTGTTTCAGACTTGTGTGATCTAAACATGTCCAATAACTCCAAAGCATTATTACAAAAAGACAACATTCATTAGAAAACACAGAAATTCACAACGTGTTTTCATCCAACAGAATAATCTGCTTCAATCCATATTTGTTGGTGTTTAGCCTTTTAAAAAAACATATTTTCACTGTAGAAAAATCGCTCGGTTCTCCAATTTGCCAAATCCACCATTTAAATATCAATGTACCAGCTGCTGGCTTTTAAAGGGAATGGGAGGTGATACTGGGATTGGTTTAGTTCATGTGTTACAGACAAAACACCACACAGTGTCACACCAGAAACAACATCACACACACTTAGAGTGATCACAGGTTTAGATCCATTATTATATGTAAGAAAAGCAGAAATGAGCTCCAGTGGTGCAATCGGTCAGCGAGTGGTACTTATAAGACAGTACTCTGTAGAGTCATGCCGAGGTTGTGAGTTCAAGCCTCACCTGGCGCATTTATATAGTTTGATTGATTAATATGATCTAACTGCTGTATTCAGCCCCCCATCAATGGACAGTAATAAACACTATGAACACAATATGAAACTCATCAGAAACAGGATGTTCTGTGGTGTTACTGAATAGTATGAAGCTTCCTGCTTCATGTTGGTTGAAATGCTGCAGAGCTTTAATTTGTACATGTATTATACTATTTGTAGAAATAGATTCCAGTGGTGACTGCGTTGCAATCCAGCAGCTGCTGGATTCAGAGCCACCAGTCAATAGTAACCAAATTATCTTCTAATCAGTAAACAACATGAAACTCTCCAATAGAAGACAATTCTAGAGCTGTACAGATTAGGTGGAAGGTGAACATTTCTACTGCAGAAAACCGTTTGCCTCCAATTTGCCAAATCCAGCATTTAAATATCAATGTGGTAGATGCAGGCACACCTTGGAGTTGACACTCTGATTGGTTTAATTCCTGTGATGAGGCCAAAACACCACACAGTGTCACACCAGCAGCTACGTCATCAACACACACTTAAAGTGATCACAGGTTTAGATTCACTATTATATGTAAGAAAAGCAGAACTGAGCTCCAGTGGCGCAATCGGTCAGCGCGCGGTACTTATAAGACAGTACTCTGTAGAGTCATGCCGAGGTTGTGAGTTCAAGCCTCACCTGGAGCATTTATATAGTTTAATGGATTAATATGATCTAATAGCTGTATTCAGCTCCCCATCAATGGACAGTAATAAACACTATAAACACAATATGAACTCATCAGAAACAGGATGTTCTGTGGTGTTACTGAATAGTATGAAGCTTCCTGCTTCATGTTGGTTGAAATGCTGCAGAGCTTTAATCTGTACATGTATTATACTATTTGTAGAAATAGATTCCATTGTTGACTGCGTTGGATTGTTTCAGACTTGTGTGATCTAAACATGTCCAATAACTCCAAAGCATTATTACAAAAAGACAACATTCATTAGAAAAGACAGAAATTCACAACGTGTTTTCATCCAACAGAATAATCTGCTTCAATCCATATTTGTTGGTGTTTAGCCTTTTAAAAAAACATATTTTCACTGTAGAAAAATCGCTCGGTTCTCCAATTTGCCAAATCCACCATTTAAATATCAATGTACCAGCTGCTGGCTTTTAAAGGGAATGGGAGGTGATACTGGGATTGGTTTAGTTCATGTGTTACAGACAAAACACCACACAGTGTCACACCAGAAACAACATCACACACACTTAGAGTGATCACAGGTTTAGATCCATTATTATATGTAAGAAAAGCAGAAATGAGCTCCAGTGGTGCAATCGGTCAGCGAGTGGTACTTATAAGACAGTACTCTGTAGAGTCATGCCGAGGTTGTGAGTTCAAGCCTCACCTGGCGCATTTATATAGTTTGATTGATTAATATGATCTAACTGCTGTATTCCGCCCCCCATCAATGGACAGTAATAAACACTATGAACACAATATGAAACTCATCAGAAACAGGATGTTCTGTGGTGTTACTGAATAGTATGAAGCTTCCTGCTTCATGTTGGTTGAAATGCTGCAGAGCTTTAATTTGTACATGTATTATACTATTTGTAGAAATAGATTCCAGTGGTGACTGCGTTGCAATCCAGCAGCTGCTGGATTCAGAGCCACCAGTCAATAGTAACCAAATTATCTTCTAATCAGTAAACAACATGAAACTCTCCAATAGAAGACAATTCTAGAGCTGTACAGATTAGGTGGAAGGTGAACATTTCTACTGCAGAAAACCGTTTGCCTCCAATTTGCCAAATCCAGCATTTAAATATCAATGTGGTAGATGCAGGCACACCTTGGAGTTGACACTCTGATTGGTTTAATTCCTGTGATGAGGCCAAAACACCACACAGTGTCACACCAGCAGCTACGTCATCAACACACACTTAAAGTGATCACAGGTTTAGATTCACTATTATATGTAAGAAAAGCAGAACTGAGCTCCAGTGGCGCAATCGGTCAGCGCGCGGTACTTATAAGACAGTACTCTGTAGAGTCATGCCGAGGTTGTGAGTTCAAGCCTCACCTGGAGCATTTATATAGTTTAATGGATTAATATGATCTAATAGCTGTATTCAGCTCCCCATCAATGGACAGTAATAAACACTATAAACACAATATGAACTCATCAGAAACAGGATGTTCTGTGGTGTTACTGAATAGTATGAAGCTTCCTGCTTCATGTTGGTTGAAATGCTGCAGAGCTTTAATCTGTACATGTATTATACTATTTGTAGAAATAGATTCCATTGTTGACTGCGTTGGATTGTTTCAGACTTGTGTGATCTAAACATGTCCAATAACTCCAAAGCATTATTACAAAAAGACAACATTCATTAGAAAAGACAGAAATTCACAACGTGTTTTCATCCAACAGAATAATCTGCTTCAATCCATATTTGTTGGTGTTTAGCCTTTTAAAAAAACATATTTTCACTGTAGAAAAATCGCTCGGTTCTCCAATTTGCCAAATCCACCATTTAAATATCAATGTACCAGCTGCTGGCTTTTAAAGGGAATGGGAGGTGATACTGGGATTGGTTTAGTTCATGTGTTACAGACAAAACACCACACAGTGTCACACCAGAAACAACATCACACACACTTAGAGTGATCACAGGTTTAGATCCATTATTATATGTAAGAAAAGCAGAAATGAGCTCCAGTGGTGCAATCGGTCAGCGAGTGGTACTTATAAGACAGTACTCTGTAGAGTCATGCCGAGGTTGTGAGTTCAAGCCTCACCTGGCGCATTTATATAGTTTGATTGATTAATATGATCTAACTGCTGTATTCCGCCCCCCATCAATGGACAGTAATAAACACTATGAACACAATATGAAACTCATCAGAAACAGGATGTTCTGTGGTGTTACTGAATAGTATGAAGCTTCCTGCTTCATGTTGGTTGAAATGCTGCAGAGCTTTAATTTGTACATGTATTATACTATTTGTAGAAATAGATTCCAGTGGTGACTGCGTTGCAATCCAGCAGCTGCTGGATTCAGAGCCACCAGTCAATAGTAACCAAATTATCTTCTAATCAGTAAACAACATGAAACTCTCCAATAGAAGACAATTCTAGAGCTGTACAGATTAGGTGGAAGGTGAACATTTCTACTGCAGAAAACCGTTTGCCTCCAATTTGCCAAATCCAGCATTTAAATATCAATGTGGTAGATGCAGGCACACCTTGGAGTTGACACTCTGATTGGTTTAATTCCTGTGATGAGGCCAAAACACCACACAGTGTCACACCAGCAGCTACGTCATCAACACACACTTAAAGTGATCACAGGTTTAGATTCACTATTATATGTAAGAAAAGCAGAACTGAGCTCCAGTGGCGCAATCGGTCAGCGCGCGGTACTTATAAGACAGTACTCTGTAGAGTCATGCCGAGGTTGTGAGTTCAAGCCTCACCTGGAGCATTTATATAGTTTAATGGATTAATATGATCTAATAGCTGTATTCAGCTCCCCATCAATGGACAGTAATAAACACTATAAACACAATATGAACTCATCAGAAACAGGATGTTCTGTGGTGTTACTGAATAGTATGAAGCTTCCTGCTTCATGTTGGTTGAAATGCTGCAGAGCTTTAATCTGTACATGTATTATACTATTTGTAGAAATAGATTCCATTGTTGACTGCGTTGGATTGTTTCAGACTTGTGTGATCTAAACATGTCCAATAACTCCAAAGCATTATTACAAAAAGACAACATTCATTAGAAAAGACAGAAATTCACAACGTGTTTTCATCCAACAGAGTAATCTGCTTCAATCCATATTTGTTGGTGTTTAGCCTTTTAAAAAAACATATTTTCACTGTAGAAAAATCGCTCGGTTCTCCAATTTGCCAAATCCACCATTTAAATATCAATGTACCAGCTGCTGGCTTTTAAAGGGAATGGGAGGTGATACTGGGATTGGTTTAGTTCATGTGTTACAGACAAAACACCACACAGTGTCACACCAGAAACAACATCACACACACTTAGAGTGATCACAGGTTTAGATCCATTATTATATGTAAGAAAAGCAGAAATGAGCTCCAGTGGTGCAATCGGTCAGCGAGTGGTACTTATAAGACAGTACTCTGTAGAGTCATGCCGAGGTTGTGAGTTCAAGCCTCACCTGGCGCATTTATATAGTTTGATTGATTAATATGATCTAACTGCTGTATTCCGCCCCCCATCAATGGACAGTAATAAACACTATGAACACAATATGAAACTCATCAGAAACAGGATGTTCTGTGGTGTTACTGAATAGTATGAAGCTTCCTGCTTCATGTTGGTTGAAATGCTGCAGAGCTTTAATTTGTACATGTATTATACTATTTGTAGAAATAGATTCCAGTGGTGACTGCGTTGCAATCCAGCAGCTGCTGGATTCAGAGCCACCAGTCAATAGTAACCAAATTATCTTCTAATCAGTAAACAACATGAAACTCTCCAATAGAAGACAATTCTAGAGCTGTACAGATTAGGTGGAAGGTGAACATTTCTACTGCAGAAAACCGTTTGCCTCCAATTTGCCAAATCCAGCATTTAAATATCAATGTGGTAGATGCAGGCACACCTTGGAGTTGACACTCTGATTGGTTTAATTCCTGTGATGAGGCCAAAACACCACACAGTGTCACACCAGCAGCTACGTCATCAACACACACTTAAAGTGATCACAGGTTTAGATTCACTATTATATGTAAGAAAAGCAGAACTGAGCTCCAGTGGCGCAATCGGTCAGCGCGCGGTACTTATAAGACAGTACTCTGTAGAGTCATGCCGAGGTTGTGAGTTCAAGCCTCACCTGGAGCATTTATATAGTTTAATGGATTAATATGATCTAATAGCTGTATTCAGCTCCCCATCAATGGACAGTAATAAACACTATAAACACAATATGAACTCATCAGAAACAGGATGTTCTGTGGTGTTACTGAATAGTATGAAGCTTCCTGCTTCATGTTGGTTGAAATGCTGCAGAGCTTTAATCTGTACATGTATTATACTATTTGTAGAAATAGATTCCATTGTTGACTGCGTTGGATTGTTTCAGACTTGTGTGATCTAAACATGTCCAATAACTCCAAAGCATTATTACAAAAAGACAACATTCATTAGAAAACACAGAAATTCACAACGTGTTTTCATCCAACAGAATAATCTGCTTCAATCCATATTTGTTGGTGTTTAGCCTTTTAAAAAAACATATTTTCACTGTAGAAAAATCGCTCGGTTCTCCAATTTGCCAAATCCACCATTTAAATATCAATGTACCAGCTGCTGGCTTTTAAAGGGAATGGGAGGTGATACTGGGATTGGTTTAGTTCATGTGTTACAGACAAAACACCACACAGTGTCACACCAGAAACAACATCACACACACTTAGAGTGATCACAGGTTTAGATCCATTATTATATGTAAGAAAAGCAGAAATGAGCTCCAGTGGTGCAATCGGTCAGCGAGTGGTACTTATAAGACAGTACTCTGTAGAGTCATGCCGAGGTTGTGAGTTCAAGCCTCACCTGGCGCATTTATATAGTTTGATTGATTAATATGATCTAACTGCTGTATTCCGCCCCCCATCAATGGACAGTAATAAACACTATGAACACAATATGAAACTCATCAGAAACAGGATGTTCTGTGGTGTTACTGAATAGTATGAAGCTTCCTGCTTCATGTTGGTTGAAATGCTGCAGAGCTTTAATTTGTACATGTATTATACTATTTGTAGAAATAGATTCCAGTGGTGACTGCGTTGCAATCCAGCAGCTGCTGGATTCAGAGCCACCAGTCAATAGTAACCAAATTATCTTCTAATCAGTAAACAACATGAAACTCTCCAATAGAAGACAATTCTAGAGCTGTACAGATTAGGTGGAAGGTGAACATTTCTACTGCAGAAAACCGTTTGCCTCCAATTTGCCAAATCCAGCATTTAAATATCAATGTGGTAGATGCAGGCACACCTTGGAGTTGACACTCTGATTGGTTTAATTCCTGTGATGAGGCCAAAACACCACACAGTGTCACACCAGCAGCTACGTCATCAACACACACTTAAAGTGATCACAGGTTTAGATTCACTATTATATGTAAGAAAAGCAGAACTGAGCTCCAGTGGCGCAATCGGTCAGCGCGCGGTACTTATAAGACAGTACTCTGTAGAGTCATGCCGAGGTTGTGAGTTCAAGCCTCACCTGGAGCATTTATATAGTTTAATGGATTAATATGATCTAATAGCTGTATTCAGCTCCCCATCAATGGACAGTAATAAACACTATAAACACAATATGAACTCATCAGAAACAGGATGTTCTGTGGTGTTACTGAATAGTATGAAGCTTCCTGCTTCATGTTGGTTGAAATGCTGCAGAGCTTTAATCTGTACATGTATTATACTATTTGTAGAAATAGATTCCATTGTTGACTGCGTTGGATTGTTTCAGACTTGTGTGATCTAAACATGTCCAATAACTCCAAAGCATTATTACAAAAAGACAACATTCATTAGAAAACACAGAAATTCACAACGTGTTTTCATCCAACAGAATAATCTGCTTCAATCCATATTTGTTGGTGTTTAGCCTTTTAAAAAAACATATTTTCACTGTAGAAAAATCGCTCGGTTCTCCAATTTGCCAAATCCACCATTTAAATATCAATGTACCAGCTGCTGGCTTTTAAAGGGAATGGGAGGTGATACTGGGATTGGTTTAGTTCATGTGTTACAGACAAAACACCACACAGTGTCACACCAGAAACAACATCACACACACTTAGAGTGATCACAGGTTTAGATCCATTATTATATGTAAGAAAAGCAGAAATGAGCTCCAGTGGTGCAATCGGTCAGCGAGTGGTACTTATAAGACAGTACTCTGTAGAGTCATGCCGAGGTTGTGAGTTCAAGCCTCACCTGGCGCATTTATATAGTTTGATTGATTAATATGATCTAACTGCTGTATTCCGCCCCCCATCAATGGACAGTAATAAACACTATGAACACAATATGAAACTCATCAGAAACAGGATGTTATGTGGTGTTACTGAATAGTATGAAGCTTCCTGCTTCATGTTGGTTGAAATGCTGCAGAGCTTTAATTTGTACATGTATTATACTATTTGTAGAAATAGATTCCAGTGGTGACTGCGTTGCAATCCAGCAGCTGCTGGATTCAGAGCCACCAGTCAATAGTAACCAAATTATCTTCTAATCAGTAAACAACATGAAACTCTCCAATAGAAGACAATTCTAGAGCTGTACAGATTAGGTGGAAGGTGAACATTTCTACTGCAGAAAACCGTTTGCCTCCAATTTGCCAAATCCAGCATTTAAATATCAATGTGGTAGATGCAGGCACACCTTGGAGTTGACACTCTGATTGGTTTAATTCCTGTGATGAGGCCAAAACACCACACAGTGTCACACCAGCAGCTACGTCATCAACACACACTTAAAGTGATCACAGGTTTAGATTCACTATTATATGTAAGAAAAGCAGAACTGAGCTCCAGTGGCGCAATCGGTCAGCGCGCGGTACTTATAAGACAGTACTCTGTAGAGTCATGCCGAGGTTGTGAGTTCAAGCCTCACCTGGAGCATTTATATAGTTTAATGGATTAATATGATCTAATAGCTGTATTCAGCTCCCCATCAATGGACAGTAATAAACACTATAAACACAATATGAACTCATCAGAAACAGGATGTTCTGTGGTGTTACTGAATAGTATGAAGCTTCCTGCTTCATGTTGGTTGAAATGCTGCAGAGCTTTAATCTGTACATGTATTATACTATTTGTAGAAATAGATTCCATTGTTGACTGCGTTGGATTGTTTCAGACTTGTGTGATCTAAACATGTCCAATAACTCCAAAGCATTATTACAAAAAGACAACATTCATTAGAAAAGACAGAAATTCACAACGTGTTTTCATCCAACAGAATAATCTGCTTCAATCCATATTTGTTGGTGTTTAGCCTTTTAAAAAAACATATTTTCACTGTAGAAAAATCGCTCGGTTCTCCAATTTGCCAAATCCACCATTTAAATATCAATGTACCAGCTGCTGGCTTTTAAAGGGAATGGGAGGTGATACTGGGATTGGTTTAGTTCATGTGTTACAGACAAAACACCACACAGTGTCACACCAGAAACAACATCACACACACTTAGAGTGATCACAGGTTTAGATCCATTATTATATGTAAGAAAAGCAGAAATGAGCTCCAGTGGTGCAATCGGTCAGCGAGTGGTACTTATAAGACAGTACTCTGTAGAGTCATGCCGAGGTTGTGAGTTCAAGCCTCACCTGGCGCATTTATATAGTTTGATTGATTAATATGATCTAACTGCTGTATTCCGCCCCCCATCAATGGACAGTAATAAACACTATGAACACAATATGAAACTCATCAGAAACAGGATGTTCTGTGGTGTTACTGAATAGTATGAAGCTTCCTGCTTCATGTTGGTTGAAATGCTGCAGAGCTTTAATTTGTACATGTATTATACTATTTGTAGAAATAGATTCCAGTGGTGACTGCGTTGCAATCCAGCAGCTGCTGGATTCAGAGCCACCAGTCAATAGTAACCAAATTATCTTCTAATCAGTAAACAACATGAAACTCTCCAATAGAAGACAATTCTAGAGCTGTACAGATTAGGTGGAAGGTGAACATTTCTACTGCAGAAAACCGTTTGCCTCCAATTTGCCAAATCCAGCATTTAAATATCAATGTGGTAGATGCAGGCACACCTTGGAGTTGACACTCTGATTGGTTTAATTCCTGTGATGAGGCCAAAACACCACACAGTGTCACACCAGCAGCTACGTCATCAACACACACTTAAAGTGATCACAGGTTTAGATTCACTATTATATGTAAGAAAAGCAGAACTGAGCTCCAGTGGCGCAATCGGTCAGCGCGCGGTACTTATAAGACAGTACTCTGTAGAGTCATGCCGAGGTTGTGAGTTCAAGCCTCACCTGGAGCATTTATATAGTTTAATGGATTAATATGATCTAATAGCTGTATTCAGCTCCCCATCAATGGACAGTAATAAACACTATAAACACAATATGAACTCATCAGAAACAGGATGTTCTGTGGTGTTACTGAATAGTATGAAGCTTCCTGCTTCATGTTGGTTGAAATGCTGCAGAGCTTTAATCTGTACATGTATTATACTATTTGTAGAAATAGATTCCATTGTTGACTGCGTTGGATTGTTTCAGACTTGTGTGATCTAAACATGTCCAATAACTCCAAAGCATTATTACAAAAAGACAACATTCATTAGAAAAGACAGAAATTCACAACGTGTTTTCATCCAACAGAATAATCTGCTTCAATCCATATTTGTTGGTGTTTAGCCTTTTAAAAAAACATATTTTCACTGTAGAAAAATCGCTCGGTTCTCCAATTTGCCAAATCCACCATTTAAATATCAATGTACCAGCTGCTGGCTTTTAAAGGGAATGGGAGGTGATACTGGGATTGGTTTAGTTCATGTGTTACAGACAAAACACCACACAGTGTCACACCAGAAACAACATCACACACACTTAGAGTGATCACAGGTTTAGATCCATTATTATATGTAAGAAAAGCAGAAATGAGCTCCAGTGGTGCAATCGGTCAGCGAGTGGTACTTATAAGACAGTACTCTGTAGAGTCATGCCGAGGTTGTGAGTTCAAGCCTCACCTGGCGCATTTATATAGTTTGATTGATTAATATGATCTAACTGCTGTATTCCGCCCCCCATCAATGGACAGTAATAAACACTATGAACACAATATGAAACTCATCAGAAACAGGATGTTCTGTGGTGTTACTGAATAGTATGAAGCTTCCTGCTTCATGTTGGTTGAAATGCTGCAGAGCTTTAATTTGTACATGTATTATACTATTTGTAGAAATAGATTCCAGTGGTGACTGCGTTGCAATCCAGCAGCTGCTGGATTCAGAGCCACCAGTCAATAGTAACCAAATTATCTTCTAATCAGTAAACAACATGAAACTCTCCAATAGAAGACAATTCTAGAGCTGTACAGATTAGGTGGAAGGTGAACATTTCTACTGCAGAAAACCGTTTGCCTCCAATTTGCCAAATCCAGCATTTAAATATCAATGTGGTAGATGCAGGCACACCTTGGAGTTGACACTCTGATTGGTTTAATTCCTGTGATGAGGCCAAAACACCACACAGTGTCACACCAGCAGCTACGTCATCAACACACACTTAAAGTGATCACAGGTTTAGATTCACTATTATATGTAAGAAAAGCAGAACTGAGCTCCAGTGGCGCAATCGGTCAGCGCGCGGTACTTATAAGACAGTACTCTGTAGAGTCATGCCGAGGTTGTGAGTTCAAGCCTCACCTGGAGCATTTATATAGTTTAATGGATTAATATGATCTAATAGCTGTATTCAGCTCCCCATCAATGGACAGTAATAAACACTATAAACACAATATGAACTCATCAGAAACAGGATGTTCTGTGGTGTTACTGAATAGTATGAAGCTTCCTGCTTCATGTTGGTTGAAATGCTGCAGAGCTTTAATCTGTACATGTATTATACTATTTGTAGAAATAGATTCCATTGTTGACTGCGTTGGATTGTTTCAGACTTGTGTGATCTAAACATGTCCAATAACTCCAAAGCATTATTACAAAAAGACAACATTCATTAGAAAACACAGAAATTCACAACGTGTTTTCATCCAACAGAATAATCTGCTTCAATCCATATTTGTTGGTGTTTAGCCTTTTAAAAAAACATATTTTCACTGTAGAAAAATCGCTCGGTTCTCCAATTTGCCAAATCCACCATTTAAATATCAATGTACCAGCTGCTGGCTTTTAAAGGGAATGGGAGGTGATACTGGGATTGGTTTAGTTCATGTGTTACAGACAAAACACCACACAGTGTCACACCAGAAACAACATCACACACACTTAGAGTGATCACAGGTTTAGATCCATTATTATATGTAAGAAAAGCAGAAATGAGCTCCAGTGGTGCAATCGGTCAGCGAGTGGTACTTATAAGACAGTACTCTGTAGAGTCATGCCGAGGTTGTGAGTTCAAGCCTCACCTGGCGCATTTATATAGTTTGATTGATTAATATGATCTAACTGCTGTATTCCGCCCCCCATCAATGGACAGTAATAAACACTATGAACACAATATGAAACTCATCAGAAACAGGATGTTCTGTGGTGTTACTGAATAGTATGAAGCTTCCTGCTTCATGTTGGTTGAAATGCTGCAGAGCTTTAATTTGTACATGTATTATACTATTTGTAGAAATAGATTCCAGTGGTGACTGCGTTGCAATCCAGCAGCTGCTGGATTCAGAGCCACCAGTCAATAGTAACCAAATTATCTTCTAATCAGTAAACAACATGAAACTCTCCAATAGAAGACAATTCTAGAGCTGTACAGATTAGGTGGAAGGTGAACATTTCTACTGCAGAAAACCGTTTGCCTCCAATTTGCCAAATCCAGCATTTAAATATCAATGTGGTAGATGCAGGCACACCTTGGAGTTGACACTCTGATTGGTTTAATTCCTGTGATGAGGCCAAAACACCACACAGTGTCACACCAGCAGCTACGTCATCAACACACACTTAAAGTGATCACAGGTTTAGATTCACTATTATATGTAAGAAAAGCAGAACTGAGCTCCAGTGGCGCAATCGGTCAGCGCGCGGTACTTATAAGACAGTACTCTGTAGAGTCATGCCGAGGTTGTGAGTTCAAGCCTCACCTGGAGCATTTATATAGTTTAATGGATTAATATGATCTAATAGCTGTATTCAGCTCCCCATCAATGGACAGTAATAAACACTATGAACTCATCAGAAACAGGATGTTCTGTGGTGTTACTGAATAGTATGAAGCTTCCTGCTTCATGTTGGTTGAAATGCTGCAGAGCTTTAATCTGTACATGTATTATACTATTTGTAGAAATAGATTCCATTGTTGACTGCGTTGGATTGTTTCAGACTTGTGTGATCTAAACATGTCCAATAACTCCAAAGCATTATTACAAAAAGACAACATTCATTAGAAAACACAGAAATTCACAACGTGTTTTCATCCAACAGAATAATCTGCTTCAATCCATATTTGTTGGTGTTTAGCCTTTTAAAAAAACATATTTTCACTGTAGAAAAATCGCTCGGTTCTCCAATTTGCCAAATCCACCATTTAAATATCAATGTACCAGCTGCTGGCTTTTAAAGGGAATGGGAGGTGATACTGGGATTGGTTTAGTTCATGTGTTACAGACAAAACACCACACAGTGTCACACCAGAAACAACATCACACACACTTAGAGTGATCACAGGTTTAGATCCATTATTATATGTAAGAAAAGCAGAAATGAGCTCCAGTGGTGCAATCGGTCAGCGAGTGGTACTTATAAGACAGTACTCTGTAGAGTCATGCCGAGGTTGTGAGTTCAAGCCTCACCTGGCGCATTTATATAGTTTGATTGATTAATATGATCTAACTGCTGTATTCCGCCCCCCATCAATGGACAGTAATAAACACTATGAACACAATATGAAACTCATCAGAAACAGGATGTTCTGTGGTGTTACTGAATAGTATGAAGCTTCCTGCTTCATGTTGGTTGAAATGCTGCAGAGCTTTAATTTGTACATGTATTATACTATTTGTAGAAATAGATTCCAGTGGTGACTGCGTTGCAATCCAGCAGCTGCTGGATTCAGAGCCACCAGTCAATAGTAACCAAATTATCTTCTAATCAGTAAACAACATGAAACTCTCCAATAGAAGACAATTCTAGAGCTGTACAGATTAGGTGGAAGGTGAACATTTCTACTGCAGAAAACCGTTTGCCTCCAATTTGCCAAATCCAGCATTTAAATATCAATGTGGTAGATGCAGGCACACCTTGGAGTTGACACTCTGATTGGTTTAATTCCTGTGATGAGGCCAAAACACCACACAGTGTCACACCAGCAGCTACGTCATCAACACACACTTAAAGTGATCACAGGTTTAGATTCACTATTATATGTAAGAAAAGCAGAACTGAGCTCCAGTGGCGCAATCGGTCAGCGCGCGGTACTTATAAGACAGTACTCTGTAGAGTCATGCCGAGGTTGTGAGTTCAAGCCTCACCTGGAGCATTTATATAGTTTAATGGATTAATATGATCTAATAGCTGTATTCAGCTCCCCATCAATGGACAGTAATAAACACTATAAACACAATATGAACTCATCAGAAACAGGATGTTCTGTGGTGTTACTGAATAGTATGAAGCTTCCTGCTTCATGTTGGTTGAAATGCTGCAGAGCTTAAATCTGTACATGTATTATACTATTTGTAGAAATAGATTCCATTGTTGACTGCGTTGGATTGTTTCAGACTTGTGTGATCTAAACATGTCCAATAACTCCAAAGCATTATTACAAAAAGACAACATTCATTAGAAAACACAGAAATTCACAACGTGTTTTCATCCAACAGAATAATCTGCTTCAATCCATATTTGTTGGTGTTTAGCCTTTTAAAAAAACATATTTTCACTGTAGAAAAATCGCTCGGTTCTCCAATTTGCCAAATCCACCATTTAAATATCAATGTACCAGCTGCTGGCTTTTAAAGGGAATGGGAGGTGATACTGGGATTGGTTTAGTTCATGTGTTACAGACAAAACACCACACAGTGTCACACCAGAAACAACATCACACACACTTAGAGTGATCACAGGTTTAGATCCATTATTATATGTAAGAAAAGCAGAAATGAGCTCCAGTGGTGCAATCGGTCAGCGAGTGGTACTTATAAGACAGTACTCTGTAGAGTCATGCCGAGGTTGTGAGTTCAAGCCTCACCTGGCGCATTTATATAGTTTGATTGATTAATATGATCTAACTGCTGTATTCCGCCCCCCATCAATGGACAGTAATAAACACTATGAACACAATATGAAACTCATCAGAAACAGGATGTTCTGTGGTGTTACTGAATAGTATGAAGCTTCCTGCTTCATGTTGGTTGAAATGCTGCAGAGCTTTAATTTGTACATGTATTATACTATTTGTAGAAATAGATTCCAGTGGTGACTGCGTTGCAATCCAGCAGCTGCTGGATTCAGAGCCACCAGTCAATAGTAACCAAATTATCTTCTAATCAGTAAACAACATGAAACTCTCCAATAGAAGACAATTCTAGAGCTGTACAGATTAGGTGGAAGGTGAACATTTCTACTGCAGAAAACCGTTTGCCTCCAATTTGCCAAATCCAGCATTTAAATATCAATGTGGTAGATGCAGGCACACCTTGGAGTTGACACTCTGATTGGTTTAATTCCTGTGATGAGGCCAAAACACCACACAGTGTCACACCAGCAGCTACGTCATCAACACACACTTAAAGTGATCACAGGTTTAGATTCACTATTATATGTAAGAAAAGCAGAACTGAGCTCCAGTGGCGCAATCGGTCAGCGCGCGTTACTTATAAGACAGTACTCTGTAGAGTCATGCCGAGGTTGTGAGTTCAAGCCTCACCTGGAGCATTTATATAGTTTAATGGATTAATATGATCTAATAGCTGTATTCAGCTCCCCATCAATGGACAGTAATAAACACTATAAACACAATATGAACTCATCAGAAACAGGATGTTCTGTGGTGTTACTGAATAGTATGAAGCTTCCTGCTTCATGTTGGTTGAAATGCTGCAGAGCTTTAATCTGTACATGTATTATACTATTTGTAGAAATAGATTCCAGTGTTGACTGCGTTGGATTGTTTCAGACTTGTGTGATCTAAACATGTCCAATAACTCCAAAGCATTATTACAAAAAGACAACATTCATTAGAAAAGACAGAAATTCACAACGTGTTTTCATCCAACAGAATAATCTGCTTCAATCCATATTTGTTGGTGTTTAGCCTTTTAAAAAAACATATTTTCACTGTAGAAAAATCGCTCGGTTCTCCAATTTGCCAAATCCACCATTTAAATATCAATGTACCAGCTGCTGGCTTTTAAAGGGAATGGGAGGTGATACTGGGATTGGTTTAGTTCATGTGTTACAGACAAAACACCACACAGTGTCACACCAGAAACAACATCACACACACTTAGAGTGATCACAGGTTTAGATCCATTATTATATGTAAGAAAAGCAGAAATGAGCTCCAGTGGTGCACTCGGTCAGCGCGCGGTACTTATAAGACAGTACTCTGTAGAGTCATGCCGAGGTTGTGAGTTCAAGCCTCACCTGGAGCATTTATATAGTTTGATGGATAACACAGTGTTAATATTACCTGTGATGTAAAGCAGCTGCTAGTCAATGGATATTGAAAAAAGTATGTACAGTGAACACAACATATACCTCATCAATATAAGACTATTCTGGGGTGTTACAGAATAGTTTGAAACTTCCTTCTTTACCTTTGTTCAAATGCTGCACTGCTTTTATTTGTACATGTCTGTTCATTATGATTGAAGCCGGTATTTCTGCAGCTTGTTGGGGCTTCAACATGAGGGTTTGAACAAAGGGAGCTGAGTTGGGCCTGCAGGATAGTCAGCAGCCTGATTTGAGTTGAGATCGCACCAAGCTCTGTGAGACGTTAAGACTCACCTGTGATCTCTTCATCCAAACTCAACACTGAGGTCTCATTGGACGAGGGCCGTGGGCTTTCCTGTGCTGCCTGACGTCACAGAATCTATAAAACTCTGCGTCACCTTCATCGCGCCACTTTTCCGTCCGACTCGACTTGGTGTTAGGAGGTGCAGAAGAAACGTTTGCTTCTGAAGAAACAGGAGGTCATAGTCTTAATTTCACTGGACGAACAATAGACTGTCTGTTTCTTTTTGGTTCCTGGAGAAGAGAAGGGATAACTTCTGTTCCCCGTTCTCTCTCCGTTAATGTAGACATTTTGCCGGTCGTGAGGAAGAAGAATTCCCTTAACTTCTGAAGAAGCCTTTCTGCAACATAGAGAGTTTATCACCGCACAGCTTGAAGCTCTGGAGACGATTTTAACCAAGAAACTCGAAGAACCACATCGACCGCTACAAAGTCGTCTCACAGTAAGAGGCTTTGTGTCTGGGCAGAGAGAATTAGGTCATATTGTGTTCATTACCTGTTTTATTTGGTTTAAGTTTCTTGTATTGTAATAATGTGTTATTGTTTATGCTCAAGGACCGCTGAGTTCTGTTAGTGCTGTGCAGAAATTACTTTGTATTCCATACTGCTGCAATAGTGTAATTTAGGGACTAAATGCATCCCTTTTAAAGGGAATGGGAGGTGATACTGGGATTGGTTTAGTTCATGTGTTACAGACACAACACCACACAGTGTCACACCAGAAACAACGTCATCAACACACACTTAGAGTGATCACAGGTTTAGATCCATTATTATATGTAAGAAAAGCAGAAATGAGCTCCAGTGGCGCACTCGGTCAGCGCGCGGTACTTATAAGACAGTACTCTGTAGAGTCATGCCGAGGTTGTGAGTTCAAGCCTCACCTGGAGCATTTATATAGTTTGATGGACAACACAGTGTTAATATTACCTGTGATGTAAAGCAGCTGCTAGTCAATGGATATTGACAAAAAGTATGTACAGTGAACACAACATATAACTCATCAATATAAGACTATTCTGGGGCGTTACAGAATAGTTTGAAACTTCCTTCATTACCTTTGTTCAAATGCTGCACTGCTTTTATTTGTACATGTCTGTTCATTATGATTGGTCAGCAGGTCTCACAGTTCAGAGATAGAACAGTGCTTTAACAACCAATAGAATCCTCTTCAAACTGGATCCAGTACTTTGCTGGTAACCAGTGAAGAGTCCAGTCCACCAGTAGTGAACACATTGTCACTCCCAACTGGTGAAATCCCAACGCTCCGTTCTCTGTTCCCCTCTAGCTTCAGGTGTGGACGAGTCAGGGTCGGGGGTCAGTTTACACTTGTTACATAGTTTCTTTTCAAAATAAAGTTCTGTGTTCACAGGAAATGAAGTGTGCTTTTTACATGCATATGGTCTCTTTTCAAAATAAAGTTCCAACGTAGGTCAACATAGTTTATGTTTTACCTACGGTTTAAAGAACAAACGTTCTGTGTTAATATAAAACAAATCAAATGTTAAATCAAAGTCTTCTCAATATTTCACCAGTCTGTCTGTTCGCTCACTAACTGTTGATATTCTCATCACTGAGTGAAGAAATCCAAGATTACATCAATAATATCTTCTAATACTGTTTATCACCAAGTATGATTCTAGTTTCCTGATGTTCGTGTGTAAAATGAGTGCAGTGAAGTGGACTGAGCTGTGAGACACACAGTGAACTGGAGACACCATGGAGACTGTCTCACTCTCTGCTTTCTCCATCTGCACCACCTGCACATAGAAACTGTAAGTTATCAAAGTGAGGACATGAAGCCAGAGACAGATCCAGATCCTCATGAGTCCTCGTCATGATGAAGGTCCACCACGAGAAACCTTCAATAGATTCATAAACTGTGTTCACATATTCAAATGATATCCAGGGTGGGGACACCACTGATGACATCATCATTTTACCATAACAACCAGTGTGACTGCTGTAAAGATATAAATACTGAGGAGTGTGAAGCTGCATGAGTCAGCGTAAAGAACCGTCGATCACGGAGCTCATTGATATGAGTGAATATTCATGAGGGGCTTTGCATTGACCATCTATGGATGAATGTGGGCGTGTAGAGGATATGAAGCTGATCCACGTGAGCACGTTTCAGGTGGACTGTGATTCATGAAGGAACATTGTCTGCAGGTGTGCGTGTGCACGGTTTAATAAGTCTGATGATCTTTTGGGAGCACGTACACTTTAAATACAGATCCACTGGTTTATAAACCAGACCACTGGTCTCTGGTCTCGGTTCCAGTAAAGAGTCTCTGCTGCATCTTGAACCAGCTGCAGGTGAGATAAGACCGACTGATTACAGAGACACAGTTACAAGAATAAAAGCATGAACTATGGTCTCCATGTCCTCAACAGACAGGAATGATGGAAGAAGTTACTGCTGACAACACAGTTGATTTATTCATCTTTAAAACATGAAATGACAGAAGCCAACAGTGTTGGTTGGTGCGTTGGAGGAATCTGCAGGTACGAAGGTTAAGACCTCAGTTTCATTCTGCTTTAGCTTTCAGGAGCATTTTGACATCTTCAATGTTCAGCAGGGAGTTAAAACAGCTTTAAACAGCAGGTTTCAGCTACAGCTGGTATCAACGGTAGGAAATGTGATATTTTCTACAAAAACACCCCAAAGGAACAGACAGATACAACGCCGATAAAAAGTATTCACCCGCTTGGATGTTTCACCCTTTCATACATGAAATCATGATCAGTATAATTTGGCTTTTTTGACAAGAATTTGCAAAAAAAACCTTTAATATCAAAGTGAAAACAATGTCAATTAATTAAAAATATATCAGGTAAAGTAAATGATTGCATAAATATTCAGGTCAGTATTCAGTAGATGCACCTTTGGCTGCTATCACAGCACTGAGTGTGTGGATGAGTCTCACTCAGACATCTGGACACTGAGATGTTTCTCCATTCTTCTTCAAACAGCTCAAGCTCTGTCAGGTTGCTCGGGGATCGGGCGTGAACAGCTCTTTTCAAGTCCAGCCACACATTCTGGATTGGATTGAGGTCTGGGCTTTGACTTCCACTCCAGAACATTCAGCTTGTGGTCTTTGAACCATTTCTGTGGAGCGTTTGCTGTATGCTCGGGGTCGTTGTCTTCCTGGAGAATAAATCTTCTCCCAAGTCGTAGTTCTCTTGCAGACTGAGTCAGATTATCCTCCAGGATTTGGGGATATTTTCCTGCATTCATGTTCCCCTCTACCTTTACAAGCCTTCCAGGGCCTGCTGCTGAGAAGCATCCCCAGAGCATGACGCTGCCACCACCATGCTTCACGGTGGAGATGGTGTGTTTGGGGTGATGTGCAGTGTTTGGTGTTCACCAAACATAGAGTCTAGTCTGATGGACAAAAAGATCAATGTTTGTCTCATCAGACCAAAGAACCTTCTTCTGATTGACCTTGGAGTCTCCCACATGCCTTTGGGTGAATGTTTTCTACAGTGTCTTCTCTTTGCCACTCTCCCACACAGCTTCGACTGGGGAAGAACCCGGGCAACAGTTGTATGAACAGTCTCTCCCATCTGAGCCACTGAAGCTTTGAACTCCTTCAGAGTGCTCCTAGGTGTCTTGGTGTTCTCCCTCACCAGTCCTCTTCTTGCCCGGTCACTCAGTTTGTGAGGACGGCAGCTCTAGGAGATTTAAACTAGAGCCATACTCCTTCCATTTCTTAATGATGGACTGAACTGAACTCTGTGGATGTCCAGTGAGGTGGAAATCTTTTTGTAGCCATCTCCTGACTTATACTTCTCAATGATCTTTTCTCTGAGTGTTCTTTTGTCTTCATGTTGCAATTGTAGCAGGAATACTGATGAAGCAGAGACTGGACCTCCCAGACACAGGTGTGTTTATACTACGATCACTTGACACACATCAGCTGCACTCAGGTGATCTCCATTTCACTACCTGTGACACTGCTGCATCAACTAGCTGGACTTCTGTTGAATTAGGTCAGTCACTTTAAAGGGTGAATATTTATGCAAACACTTATTTTACACTATATATTTTTTATTCATTGACATTAGTTTGTAAAAATCTGTTTTCACTTTGACATGAAAGAAGCTTTTTTTGCAAATTCTTGTCAAAAAAGCCAAATTATACTGAACTTGATTTCATGTATAAAAGCAACAAAAGGGGAAAACATCCAAGGGGGGTGAATACTTGTTATAGGCGTTGTATATAGATATGTGACTAGATAGATAGATAGATACTTCATGTATCCCCGGGGTCACATTTCCAGCTCTGGAGGTGAATTCATGTCCTCTTCTAAAGCCAATCACAGTGTTGGAGTGTTGATGTTGTCAGTGAGGAGGAGCTTCATGTTCTCAGCTTTGTTCCAGTGTGGAAGATAATGTGGGTTAAACTTTAACACGTATCATATAAAGTCCTATAAACATGATACAGCTGATCTTTGAACTGAGTGCTGCAGGTTCACACTGGTTTATTAAAGTGTTGGAGTGTGACAGCAGCCTGAAGACACTGAGGACTGATGAAGAAGAAGAAGAGGATTTAATCCTGATGGAGCTCATCGCCCCACTCACATCAACACAAAACTCTTTTTCCACACAGACCTGGTCCAGACAGCAGAGAGCTGCAGAGTGTTGAAGCTCATCAGAAGAAAGTGAGTAAGTGGAACTTGAATTGATGACAAACGAGCTGCTCTTTGTTGGTTCATGTGTTGACCTCCTGTCTTTGATAATGAGTCCACAGCACACAGTTGATCTGACAACAGATACTTGAAACTACAGCTGGCTGTCTTTAAAGTCTACATGCAGAAACAGATCAGATTTCCTGATGAGACACAAATCAAATGAGACTGAAGACTAATGATGAACCCGTCTGTCTGTCTTCATCAGGTGGCTGCAGCTTATCAGCAACATGGAAAGGTATCACACTCAACACTTCTCATTACATTTGATCCTGTTTTACCTTCAACATATTCATTCTTACTAACTTGATGTTGACTGTTTCTCTGCTCGTTCACTTGAACATTGACTCATAATAAAGCTATAAAACAGATACAGTCGTTAGATTGAGTTCTGATACTGGACTAAAGTCTGGACTTTGATACTTCAGGTGTTTTATGAAGCTCATATTTCATGTTTATTGAGGCCTCTGTTGGTCAAAGTGCTCTCATAGATCAAAGGACCATTTATACTGTTAATTAATAACTTCATAAACTCAAGGACAATGTGTTATTATGTTGAATTTAGGAAGAACCAATGTATGCAGAGAAGTCTAGGGACTAGTTGCAGAGGTCTAGGGACTAGTTGTAGAGGTCTAGAGACTAGTTGCTGAGGATTGGGGACTAGTTGCTGAGGTCTAGTGACTAGTTGCTGAGGTCTAGTGACTAGTTGCTGAGGTCTAGTGACTAGTTGCTGAGGTCTAGGGACTAGTTGCTGAGGTCTAGTGACTAGTTGCTGAGGTCTAGGGACTCAACGAACCTATAACTAAACAAACAAACAAACAAACAAACAAACAAACAGGTCCTCGACGCAGGAGTCAGAGAGGAGAGGGGTGAACCAGCCAAAGAAGAGGGTCAGCCTTTATAGCTGGGACCTCCAGCAGGCCCAGGTGTGGCTCATGAGCAGCAGATTACCATCCTGAAAGACAACCTGGAAACAGGACGCAGACCCCTGGTGGAAGGGAGGGGTCGTCACATTTGAATCACTGTAAACTGAATATTTTTGGGTTTTGAACTGTTTCAAGACGACATCTTGAGCTCTGAGGAATCATCATGTATCATTGTTGTTCTTTTTATACTTGTACATTAAAGTGTTAATCTACAATAAAATAATAGTTTGTAGTGCTGGGCGGTATACCGGTTTTAATTTTCTCGTATGATATGAATTTTCCACACACCGTCATACCGGTGCATAGCCGAGACTACTGCTGTCACTCTTCATCAGGCAGCACAATGTATTGTTCACTGCGAGGAGCGCATCAGTCGGATGGAGTTGATTAAACTTCATCAGTTCAAATCCCAGCTGTGCTAGTTCATCAATATAATGCTGTAACTCAGAGGTGATGATGGTTACCCAGCGATCAAAGAATAGACACTTTACGCACAATTTAGGTGTATTTTCCCTTTAACTCACGAGATGCAGGCAGCATGTTTTATACTTAATGTGAATATAATTCATACTTTGTTGGCATCTTATTTTGAAAACCGGATGTTCGTCTGAAGAAACCGGATGTTGTCTCATGTTAATCTTTCCGCTAACTTTCTTAGCTCATTCTCAAGGCTCATACGTGACGTCATTCGTTGATCCTAAAGGTGCGTTCACACCAAACGTGACGCGAACGCACCTTGAGAACGTTCCTCAGACCGACATCTTCCACAATACTAACCGGCTGCAGTTTATCTCCACTTCTCTGTAGCATCTGTTAGCTTGTCTTGCTTTAGTTTATCTCTACTTCTCTGTAGCATCTGTTAGCTTGTGTTGCTTTAGTTTATCTCTACTTCTCTGTAGCATCTGTTAGCTTGTGTTGCTTTAGTTTATCTCTACTTCTCTGTAGCATCTGTTAGCTTGTCTTGCTTTAGTTTATCTCTACTTCTCTGTAGCATCTGTTAGCTTGTCTTGCTTTAGTTTATCTCTACTTCTCCCACACGCTGCATCAACGTAGTCTGAAGACGTCCTCCACCGCTGACAGTGAGCAACGCACTTTCAAAATAAAAAAAAATGCGTTAACGTGCGATAACATAATTGTCGGCGTTAATTAATTAACGCGTTAACTTGCCCAGCACTAGTTTTAATGCTTCAGAGGTTCACCTAGACATACAACATTTGGTCGGCACATGTATCACATGTAGACTTTAAAAACGTCTCTTGGAAACAGAGAAACATTTCAAACGTTGAAGAGAGGAGGGAGTCCCTCCCTCTAAAACCAGCCACACCAAAGCTCAGAGGTGAGATGACCATCTCTAACTGTCCATGACTCAAAGTCTTTCATTCACTGACTCTGTTTCTACATGTGACCAGGATCCATCAGGGACCAGACTGTCCTGGACCTGAACATGGACCTAAACCTGGCCCTAAACCTGAACCCAGCTGTGTGTCCATGAAGAGTGACCAGTCTATGGGTGAGCCTATTGTGTTCAAAGATGGACGCCACTCTGTTGATCAAAGGTGAGGATTTCAAACTGATGATGAAAACAAAGTGATGATGATGGTGATGGTGACGATGATGATGGTGATGGTGATGGTGATGGTGATGGTGATGGTGATGGTGGTGACGATGGTGATGATGATGATGATGATGATGACGATGATGATGTCAGAAGGACACTCTGTGGGTTAACTTGTGTTGAATGAAGCACAAAGTCGGCTCCATTGAAGCGTCTGCAGCCGGACTCACAGCACAGTGAAATGAATGAGATGCACCAATGATTAAAGGACAGAAGAGAAGCCAGTGGTTCATCCTCTGGAGACTGTTGAGAGAGAGAGAGAGAGGATGAGTTCCACCTCATCTGGTCCGTCAACACTGTGTAAGGCTCATCAAGTCTCTCTCTTCACTGAGAGGTCAAACGGAGGCTTTCTTCACATTTACTGCCTGCTCGCTATGATAAAGTCTGTAGTCAGCTGGGTCATTGAGTGATCTGTCACAAGGTCTGGAAGAACACATCACATCCAGAAGTTTACATTACATTCCTCACTTTGAGCATTTGATGCTCACAAATCAATCCTGAAACCAGGAATGAGATTAGTGCTGGGTGGTACGACCAAACATTAGTATCACGGTGTTTATTGTGTTCCTTGACTGTGTTTTTATGTAGGTTTATAGTGGCTTACTCTACTGCAGGGGCGTTTCTAGGATTCAAAGAGGGGGGGGGCTTAGCCCCAAGGGGAGCGGCATGTTTGCACGAGTAGCGAGCAGCAATTTGTTTTGGGGCCCGTTTGGGGCCACGGATATCCATTGTTTCAGACGGTTCATAGATTGGTTCAATCAGAAAGAGTGTGAGTTTGCTCTGTAGTTGTACACTGTTAACATAGCCCACTACAATAGTCCCTTTCATCAACAGTGTGTCAAGTTTAGGTCGTCCAAGTGTCAGAGCTGAAAGTAAAGTCTTTATGTTGACCTTGTCTGTTCCATTTGTCTTCAAGTCCTCCGTCTGCTCCTAAAGAGAGATGTGTGGTGCAGTGTGAGCTCTGTGGTGTCATGATACCAGAGTGTGTGATTGTGGAGAGTGCTTTGGCTTCCTGTGTCACGGTGTTGCTGAGTTGAGTGCAGAGTATTGGAGCTTCCACTGATGAGCTCATATCAGACTCTCCTTGTTGAACAAACCAGTTTGTTTTGAGAACTCTGGTCACAACTTTGCCCTGTGGGCTGGATATCAGAATAATTATAATTTAACACTAAAAACCCTCCTAAGCAGATTTACAGGGCAGTGTGTGGACAGCAGAAGTGTGTGTGTGTGTGTGTGTGTGTGTGTGTGTGTGTGTGTGTGTGTGTGTCGGTTAACACGGCCTCTGTACAGTAGGTTTATTAAATCACTGACAAGTTTTGTCTCAGTGCAGAATTGATCTGGTGTTTCTATCAGGAGGAAGCTGGAAGAACCTGGACCTGAACCCAGCTGTGTGTCCATGAAGAGTGACCGGTCTATGCATCGTCCTGTAGTCTTCAAAGATGGACGCCACTCTGTTGATCAAAGGTGAGGATTTAAGACTGATGATGAAAACAAAGTGATGATGGTGATGATGATGATGATGATGATGAAGATGATGATGTTGATGTGTTTATACCAGACTCTATGTTGTGAGATCTCCAGGTTTTAAACCTTTACTGACTCAGATGAAGTTCTCTGAGCACCAACACTCTTCTTCATTGAAACACATTCACACTGGGAGCTGCCCAGTACAACCAGTCTGACACTGAGACGCTCCACTGGAGCAGCTGGAGGTTCTGGGTGCCTTGCTCCAGGGCACTTCAGCAGTGTACAGTGAGGGAGGGAGAGCTACATGGAGGGCTTGGTGAGAGCTGTTGGGACTAAACCAAACTGACTGGTGAAGAAAACAGTGAGCTGAAAGACATATTCATGATTCCTCCACAGAGAGGACCAGGAGAGCTCAGAGGTTCCCAGAGGTCAGTCTGCCCAGCAGCATCAAACACACCTGGACTCCATATTTATGGTCTGTACATGTACAACTACTTTGACATCTATTCTGTTCACAATCATCTCCATGCTGCACTTTGTAGACCAGTGGATTGTCAGTCTGTCCAACATGGATCTGATGTTTGGTTCCATGGTTTTAGTTTGTGTCATTCATAGAATATTCTGTTCCAGCTGCTGGAGGAGAACATCGTCACTTTTGTGAAGAACGAGCTGAAGAAGATCCAGAAGGGACTGAGTTCAGATTACCCAGAATGCTTAGAGATTCAGAGGGAGGATGAGGAGGTGCTGGACGGTGAGGATGAAGAGCAGCGGAGGAGCAGCAGAGAGGCATTTGTGAAGATCACACTGAACTTCCTGAGGAGAATGAAGGAGGAGGAGCTGGCTGACCGTCTGTGGAGCAGTAAGAGGATTTCTCTAAAGATTTAACATGCTGGATAAATGGGACGTTTACTAAAGTCTCAAGAGATGGACCAACATATATTCAGATATGTTCACATATTTGCCTATTAATCTATTCATTGATGTTCTTTGTTTTTATCCAGGAAGTCATTCGGGAGTTTGTCAGCGTGAACTCAAATCTAACCTGAAGAAGAAGTTCCAGAGTGTGTTTGAGGGGATCGCTAAAGCAGGAAACCCAACCCTTCTGAATCAGATCTACACAGAGCTCTACATCACAGAGGGAGGGACTGCAGGGGTCAATGATGAACATGAGGTCAGACACATTGAAACAGCATCCAGGAAACCACACAGACCAGAAATAACCATCAGACAAAAAGACATCTTTAAAGCCTCACCTGGAAGAGAGGAACCAATCAGAACAGTGATGACAAAGGGAGTGGCTGGCATTGGGAAAACAGTCTTAACACAGAAGTTCACTCTGGACTGGGCTGAAGACAAAGACCACCAGGACATACAGTTCATATTTCCATTCACTTTCAGAGAGCTGAATCTGGTGAAAGAGAAACAGTACAGCTTGGTGGAACTTGTTCATCACTTCTTCAGTGAAACCAAAGAAGCAGGAATCTGCAGGTTTGAAGAGTTCCTGGTTCTGTTCATCTTTGACGGTCTGGATGAGTGTCGACTTCCTCTGGACTTCCACAACAATGAGATCCTGACTGATGTTACAGAGTCCACCTCAATGGGTGTGCTGCTGACAAACCTCTTCAGGGGGAAACTGCTTCCCTCTGCTCGCCTCTGGATAACCACACGACCTGCAGCAGCCAATCAGATCCCTGCTGACTGTGTCGACATGGTGACAGAGGTCAGAGGGTTCACTGACCCACAGAAGGAGGAGTACTTCAGGAAGAGATTCAGAGATGAGCAGCAGGCCAGCAGGATCATCTCCCACATCAAGACCTCACGAAGCCTCCACATCATGTGCCACATCCCAGTCTTCTGCTGGATCACTGCTACAGTTCTGGAGGATGTGTTGAAGACCAGAAAGGGAGGAGAGCTGCCCAAGACCCTGACTGAGATGTACATCCACTTCCTGGTGGTTCAGTCCAAACTGAAGAATGTCAAGTATGATGGAGGAGCTGAGACAGATCCACACTGGAGTCCAGAGAGCAGGAAGATGACTGAGTCTCTGGGAAAACTGGCTTTTGATCAGCTGCAGAAAGGCAACCTGATCTTCTATGAATCCGACCTGACAGAGTGTGGCATCGATATCAGAGCAGCCTCAGTGTACTCAGGAGTGTTCACACAGATCTTTAGAGAGGAGAGAGGACTGTACCAGGACACGGTGTTCTGCTTCGTCCATCTGAGTGTTCAGGAGTTTCTGGCTGCTCTTCATGTCCATCTGACCTTCATCAACTCTAGTGTCAATCTGCTGTCAGAAGAACAAACAACCTCCCGGAGGTCTGAAGTCTTTAGTCTCTACCAGAGTGCTGTGGACAAGGCCTTACAGAGTCCAAATGGACACCTGGACTTGTTCCTCCGCTTCCTCGTGGGTCTTTCACTGCAGACCAATCAGACTCTCCTACTAGGTCTGCTGACACAGACAGGAAGTAGCTCACAGACCAATCAGGAAACAGTCCAGTACATCAAGGAGAAGATCAGTGGGAATGTGTCTCCAGAGAAAAGCATCAATCTGTTCCACTGTCTGAATGAACTGAATGATCGTTCTCTAGTGGAGGAGATCCAACAGTCCCTGAGTTCAGGACGTCTCTCCACAGATGAACTGTCTCCTGCTCAGTGGTCAGCTCTGGTCTTCATCTTACTGTCATCAGAAAAAGATCTGGACGTGTTTGACCTGAAGAAATACTCTGCTTCAGAGGAGGCTCTTCTGAGGCTGCTGCCAGTGGTCAAAGCCTCCAACAAAGCTCTGTAAGTACAGAGAGAGTTAGATTCATATATCGTAACTTAAATACTTTATCTTTACTACATATTGCTTATTTTTTCTTCATCATTGTCTCTTCAGACTGTTTATTATTTTTCTTCTTGTTGATTGTTGTCTCTTCAGACTGAGTGACTGTAACCTTTCAGAGAGAAGCTGTAAAGCTCTGTCCTCAGTTCTCAGCTCCCAGTCCTCTAGTCTGAGAGAGCTGGACCTGAGTAAAAACGACCTGAAGGATTCAGGAGTGAAGCGTCTGTCTTCTGGACTAAAGATTCCAAACTGTGAACTGGGAACTCTCAGGTCAGATGAAGTTATTTTGTCTTCAATGATTTAAATGTGTCTCTAAACTATCAGCTCCATGCAGTGTAAACAGCCTCTCTTTCTGAGTCTTTGAATTTGTTCATCAGGATTTCAGATTTCATGAACCTCTTTTTCACCAGGAAATTAACCAGAACTATGGAACCAGAGGAACTAATCTCAGAGACTAAGCTAGGGTCCAAAAGTCATTTTTTAATTTCCGTTTGTGTTTCCATCACATCGTAAGAACCTTGCATAACAGACAAATTTGATCCACAGTGGATTAAAAACAATGACAGAGTTTGAAACAGTTTTCATTCTCAATAAAACATCTCAGGGTCATCCTGTTGTTCCTCTTATTGATGCTTTGTGGTGTTATGTTTGATATAATTAATGAATGAAAAGGAGAAAAGCAGAGGTGGAAAAGAGACTGAAAACTTGAATGTCTGTCTCTACAGTGACGATCTGCTGACAGTTTGATGATTGTTTATTTCTGCTTTAGAACGTAACCGACATGAAATCAGAATATAAAGTTTAATTTTTCTTTTTCACTCACTTTGTCGTCTCTCTCTCTCGTTCTCTCTCGTCCTCTCTGCTTGTTTAGAATCTATATATATTTTTATAGCTCGTTTCTAGTCTTCCGACCACTCAAAGGTCTTTACACTACATGTCATTCACACATTTATACACTGATGGCACACCCTTCAGGATCAATTTGGGGTTTAGTGTCTTGGATGAGGACACTTTGACATGCAGACTGGTGGAGCTGGGAATATATCCGCAGATCGTCTGATTGGAAGACAATCCACTCTACTTCTGAGCCACAATAAAGAACATTAAATATCCACCTCTCATCCTGATATTGATACTACAGTACTTCCTGTAAACAGTAGAGAACACTGAATTGAATCTTTATCGTGTTTAGAGTATAACAGTAGGAATTCTATCCACTTTCACTGAACAAATGATCTTTGTTCTTTCTGATTTTATTTTGACACATATTATTTTTCTTCTTGTTGATTGTTGTCTCTTCAGACTGAGTGACTGTAACCTTTCAGAGAGAAGCTGTAAAGCTCTGTCCTCAGTTCTCAGCTCCCAGTCCTCTAGTCTGAGAGAGCTGGACCTGAGTAAAAACGACCTGAAGGATTCAGGAGTGAAGCGTCTGTCTTCTGGACTAAAGATTCCAAACTGTGAACTGGGAACTCTCAGGTCAGATGAAGTTATTTTGTCTTCAATGATTTAAATGTGTCTCTAAACTATCAGCTCCATGCAGTGTAAACAGCCTCTCTTTCTGAGTCTTTGAATTTGTTCATCAGGATTTCAGATTTCATGAACCTCTTTTTCACCAGGAAATTAACCAGAACTATGGAACCAGAGGAACTAATCTCAGAGACTAAGCTAGGGTCCAAAAGTCATTTTTTAATTTCCGTTTGTGTTTCCATCACATCGTAAGAACCTTGCATAACAGACAAATTTGATCCACAGTGGATTAAAAACAATGACAGAGTTTGAAACAGTTTTCATTCACAATAAAACATCTCAGGGTCATCCTGTTGTTCCTCTTATTTATGCTTTGTGATGTTATGTTTGATATAATTAATGAATGAAAAGGAGAAAAGCAGAGGTGGAAAAGAGACTGAAAACTTGAATGTCTGTCTCTACAGTGACGATCTGCTGACAGTTTGATGATTGTTTATTTCTGCTTTAGAAAGTAACCGACATGAAATCAGAATATAAAGTTTAATTTTTATTTTTCACTCACTTTGTCGTCTCTCTCTCTCGTTCTCTCTCGTCCTCTCTGCTTGTTTAGAATCTATATATATTTTTATAGCTCGTTTCTAGTCTTCCGACCACTCAAAGGTCTTTACACTACATGTCATTCACACATGTATACACTGATGGCACACCCTTCAGGATCAATTTGGGGTTTAGTGTCTTGGATGAGGACACTTTGACATGCAGACTGGTGGAGCTGGGAATATATCCGCAGATCGTCTGATTGGAAGACAATCCACTCTACTTCTGAGCCACAATAAAGAACATTAAATATCCACCTCTCATCCTGATATTGATACTACAGTACTTCCTGTAAACAGTAGAGAACACTGAACTGAATCTTTATCGTGTTTAGAGTACAACAGTAGGAATTCTATCCACTTTCACTGAACAAATGATCTTTGTTCTTTCTGATTTTATTTTGACACAAATGTTATTTTTCTTCTTGTTGATTGTTGTCTCTTCAGACTGAATGACTGTAACCTCTCAGAGAGAAGCTGTAAAGCTCTGTCCTCAGTTCTCAGCTCCCAGTCCTCTAGTCTGAGAGAGCTGGACCTGAGTAACAATGACCTGAAGGATCCAGGAGTGAAGCGTCTGTCTTCTGGACTAAAGAGTCCACACTGTGAACTGGAAACTCTCAGGTCAGGATTCATCAATATGTTCCACTAATGACCACCTTAATCCTGATTTACATTAATGGATAAACTCTTAACCTGCATAAGATTGTGTCTGTGCTTGCATGGTTTTAAACCGATTCCGTTTATTTTGTTTCCATTGTTTAAAGAAATATGTTTTATAGTCTTTTTCTTCTCACTCTGCTGTTATAACTTGAAATATCAGAGGATTCACAGAGTTATGAGTAATGTCAGATTGTTGATGGACATTAGTGTGCGTTTGGTTGTGACTAGAAAACAATCAGTAACAATGTTAATGTAACCTACAGTAGCCGACAGTATCTCAGTACTGCAGTAACCTTCCAGCCCTCACAGTTCCCTCACATTATGTGACATGTGTGTTGTTTTGTGTGTTTGCAGCCTGTCAGGCTGTCTGATCACAGAGGAAGGCTGTGCTTCTCTGGTCTCAGCTCTGAGCTCCAACCCCTCCCATCTGAGAGAGCTGGACCTGAGCTACAATCATCCAGGAGACTCAGGAGTGAAGCTGCTGTTTGCCGGAGTGGAGGATCCACACTGGAGACTGGAAACTCTCAGGTATGAAGAGGCCTGCTGCAGCCACAGACAATCAGTCTGATAGAGGAGGTAGAGCTGGAAACGTGTTCTCTGTCTCACTGTCAGCCTGGTTAATATGACTCTGACACCAGTGGTGGGCCGTGCAATTCATACCTGGGCCTTCAGTGCTTTCCTACTACAGCTGAACCTCCTAATAACCTCATTATGAGGCCACAGCTAATAAATACACTAACTGCACGGTGCAGATACATAAATACGCGCATGACGGGATGCTGCGTCATTAACGGACAATGTATAAAGTCAGAATCAATTCACAAAACTGCAGCACTAAAACAAGTATTTATCCGCACACTGAAGAGCCCGAGCCATTCAAATATTATTCACATCAGAGGGAACAATATGAACCATATCATAAAAATGACACCAAATGAACACGGTAACGCTCCTATCACTCCCTCCAGGAAATACTCAACACCTTAGTTCTTGTTAGTGACGGATTTATTCGTCTGTCAACACCAAGAGGGAAAATGAGTCCACTTGAAAACACATGAATCTTCAAAGTAGATCACGTAAACACTTTAACTTTAACACTTTGACTTTAACACTTTGACTTTAACACTTTAACTTTAACTTTAACACTTTAACTTTAACACTTTAACTTTAACACTTTAACTTTAACACTTTGACTTTAACTCTTTAACTTTAACACTTTGACTTTAACACTTTGACTTTAACACTTTGACTTTAACAATTTGACTTTAACTCTTTGCACGGAGTATATAGACTTCTGCCACTTCACGTGTCTTCTTGTTGCTGTGCACCGACTAAATGTGTCCCCAGAGCAACATAGGACGTAACAATAGTTCCTATCACATATAAAACCAAACAAAAATCCATCTTCATAAAAACAAGTTGTACAAATAATAATATATAAACGAGCATATTAAAACTACTGCAGATGTACAAACAAACGCATTTAACTTTCCAGAGCTGCTGTTCACTATTTAAAGACAAAGTCCATCCTCCTTTCTTTGTTAATAAAGAGTTTAATCTCTACTTAAAACAAGCTGCACTGGAAGCAGAGCAACTGAGGAAGACAGTAGCTTTGCAATGAGAAAATAAGATAATGGGAAAAATATTTTTATAAATTATAATACATGTAGTGTATTTAAGAAAAATTATAAAATAGATATAACTTTGTGATTCCGTTTAGGCCAGCAGAGAAGGCTTTGCTGGCCCTGACGGCCCACCACTGCCTGACACATCAAGCTGACCTCAAACTACCAGAGACTCATCAAACTGTTTGTGTCCCACATCAGACCATCAATACAGACAGAAGTAGTCAGGGAACAGTAGCCAGGATGAGCCAAAACAGGGAGGGAAGGTGATTAACTGTTGTTTTTCTGGAGCGTTGTCTTGTTTCAACATTAGAAAATAGGACAGTGGTGTATCCTGACACGTTGACATCAATGAGTCAACGTCGTGACGCTGAAGGTTTGTGGGCTCATATCAAACAATAGATTGATATTTTGATGCTCGTAATCTGCCACCAGTGTGTGTTTCCCTTTAGTCCAGACATTATTGTGAAAAGACAAACAGACAAAGAAACAATCTGTTTAAACCGTCTTGATGAATCATCACAATAGGAATGTTTTTCTGTTTTAAAGGAGTTCAGCTTTACCTGGTTTTGGTTTGTTTTGCACTGAGAGCCAGTTCCCTGGCTGATAAGAGTCGACTTGTTGAAACTACAGGTGACAGTCGGCCACAGACGCTCAGTGAAGAACCAACAGCTGATTGTGGACATGGTGTGTCAGAGCCCAAAGAGGTTTATTTAGGACTGGACCAACGTTCTAGGGGGACACAGGCAGTGCTCTGTGGCTGCAGACGGACTTGAACTGTAATATTTTCACCCCCAGATTACAGATAATAGAAACCAGTGTTGACTGTTGCTAGGAGACGGGATGCGAACAGCTTTGTACATCCAACCATCCCCCCCCGACCTCCTCCATCAGAGGGTTTGTGGCGCTGTAGTGATTTCAGGATACTTTCTCCTTTACTTCTGAGAGACAACAGTCATTATTACACAAACACAAGAGGTCGCTTGTCAGGACCAAAACATCAACAATCAATACTTCTATACTGACAACGGATCAGCTGACTCTGTGTGATGGTGAAGAGTCGTGTGGTGGTGATGAACCCACAGAGAACTTTCTCCATCTCTGCAGCTCTACACAGCTTTTTAGCCTCTTTTAGCTCCTAGTTTTGGTTCTGCAGCACATTTCCTGTTTGGTTCAGTCTCAGTGTTTCCAGCAGCAGCTGTTTTCATCCAACAAGCTGTGATGAAGCCACTGTTCACTACCTGCTCAGCAGCAAACAGCAGACAGACTCAGTTAGAGACGAGCTGGTGAACACAGTGGAGCATTTAGCAGCTAACAGCTAACTATACAAACGATCAGACTCCAACACAAGAAAACTAAACAAATCGAGACACAAGAACTCAAAACCAACATAAATCATCACCCTCCATATTGACCCTGCAATAACAATTAAATATGAATGAATATTGTGAGCGGCTAACTATACAGTCAGACTCAGCAACAAACCATGTCAACGAAAAAAAGGTATAATTTAAAGAATCTTTATTTTTAATGTGATAAAACAGCACAGTTGTAGATCATCATCCTCCATATTATACCTGTCACAACAATTCAATAATATTAAATATTGTGGACTTTTCACTGGTCACTTGGATCCTAAGGGTGTAAAACCTCCTAATATGGTTTTGGTATAGTCCTCTCCACTAAAATCCATGACAGGGTTCCAAACAGAGAAGAACCCGTTCATGTCTCCTTGGAGAACATGTGAGCCTCTCCAATGGGAGTAGTTGTAGAACATTATAAAGCCAACTTGAAACAGATGGTTTTGTGCCGTCTAGCCAATGCTGTGAGATTGATAACGTGCACAGAACCATAGAAGACTAAGAACTCTCTTGTATCTGTTTAATACCGGTGAGGCAGCGTCTAGGCCTAGGATGCATTGTAGAGGATGGAGCTCAGTAGGACACTGTATTATGGAGGATACCTGGTCACCAATTTCAACACAAAATGTATGAATATCCGGACAGAGCCACATTAAATGCACGTAGGTGCCTACATGCTGCTTACACCTTACACATACGCCGGAGCAGTCGTTGTCATGTTTGCTCCTGCAGTATGAGGTAGTTTGTAATTTATGTTTGATCTTAAACTGAGTTTCCTGGGATTTGTAATTACTACATATTCTTTTGCTATTTAACACGATTGCTTTCCATTGGTGGTCAGTGATTGCAGTTTTAAGGTCTCGTTCCCATGATTGCCTGCTGCTGTGAGGACTTCTATTACTTCAGGAGAACAGTTTATGGTAAATGTAGCTGATTATTCTCCTCTTCAGCTGACAGACCTGGTGAATGATTGTCTCTATCTGGTCCGTGACCTTCCTTATATTGAGCTATAGAGTTTAAGAAACTGTGAGTTTCCAGATGACCTCCGACCTCTCGCTCTGACATACTCCATGTGAAGCACATCCACAACCTTCATGCTGCTGTTGTCAGTTCCTAGTTTCTTTTACAAAGGTAACAAATACGTAGTACCGACTACATCTATCCTCAGAACCCTGAAGGAACATCAATAAATGGACAAAGATATTACACACTAGCTTTCAATCAGTCCTCTCATTGTATTCATGTTCTTCAGTGGCTGATTAACAACCCTTTTCTTACAGAGTGAAGTACACACATGCACACACACCTGATATGTTTAGTGCGTATATGTTCTCATTCACTGTGCTGCACTTAAACATCAAGTGTGCTGCTCTTCTCCCTCAGCATCCGATGCTAGATGTTGTTCTACTTCTACTCTCATCATTTAAATCCTCAGAAACAGAAAGTAAAGAGGGAGGGGTATGAAGTGAATGGTCTACTTCACCAGAAGGTTGTTGGTTCACATGTGGCTTGAAGTTCCTTTGAGAGCGACGTCTCTCCACCTCCTTCATGAAGTCCTCTGCATCCTTTTCTTCTCCACAGTTGATGTGAAGAACAGAGGGATAGAGAAGCGAGTAGTCCATGTTCATGTCCACAAGTTTCCTTTTGATGTGTTCAAACTCTCTGCACTGTAGTCGGGGTACAAGTGGATCCTGGTGTTGTTGATGAGGAGCTCTCCCCTTTGGTCTGGAGAGGTGAAGAGTTTGAACTTGATCCTGAAACTCAGGAATCTTCCCAGGATGGTCCTTGGACCAGTTGAGCTTGTGTTGTGGTTTCTCTGTGTGGGGCTGAGTGAGCTCTCTCCATCACCGGGGGATTAGGAAAGTGTTCCTGACCCAAGAGGTGTAGGATCAGCTGCTGCACAAACCCAACGACATCCCGGCCTTCTGCCTTTTCTGGAGCTTTAACGAGACCAATGTTGGAGCGTCTGCTGTAGTTCTCCATTGAGTCCGCCTTTTGTTTCAGCTCTTTTCTTCTTCAATGGGACTGATGCAGGTTTTTAAGTCCTCAATGTCGTCTTCATGCAGCTGATTCTGTGTTGTACTGCAGTGGTTTGGTGTTTACCTCTTAAATTATAATATAGAATAGATAATAATGAATATCAGCACCGTATTCATGGTTCAGTAGAAGCATCGAGCCGTGATATGAAGTCTGGTTTACTGGCTGATTGCGTCCATGAGTGACTGAAGGGAGACTTGACTTTGGTCGGCCATACTTTGGGTTTAGATGTCAGAGATTTCACAGGTAATCAGCTACTTGTTCACTAGTTTAAAGGTCGTACATCTGTTGGTTTGAACTTCTAGAGGTTCTATTAACAAAGTGACTCAGCCCATGCAGTGAGACTCACGCACGTGAGACCAAGACCCGGAACCAACACAACTACTTTATAAGATGCTAATATGTCACATGTTGTGTTTACAGCTTGTTCTCACTGAACCACAGGTGGACAAAGAAATCAATGGATGCAGGTTTAAACATGTGATTTACTGACTGACTGGTGGAGGAAACTGAGTGTGAAATGGATGATGATTGTCAATATAATCCTGATAATAATAGATCATGAATAAGTGAACATAATGAGCTGTCGTCATGGGCCAATCAGAAGAAGCTCCAGTGAAGTACAAGAATATGAGCTGATGAATAATAAGTGCTCCATGTGAACATGAATAACAAAGCTCTGTGTATGAGAGCGATGTAATGTCCATGTTTCCATGCTGCTCTGACCCCCCTCCTCCTTTCAGGGTGGAGCCTGCTGGAGTCCGACGGTTCAGACCAGGTCTGAGGAAGTGTAAGTGTGCTTTGAGTTTGATTTATGAAAACAAAGCATCTTCAAACTGTGACATCACTCATTCACATCTCTGATGTCATCATCAAACACATGAGAGATTAATAACTGCAGCTGTATTGTGTCTTGTTCTCTCCATCAGATTCCTGTGAACTCACACTCGACACAAACACAGTGAACAGAAAACTCAAACTGTCTGACAACAACAGGAAGGTGACACGTGTGGAGGAGGATCAGTCATATCCTGATCATCCAGACAGGTTTGACTACTGGTCTCAGCTGCTGTGTAGAACTGGTCTGACTGGTCGCTGTTACTGGGAGGTTGAGTGGAGAGGAGAGGTTTCTATGTCAGTGAGTTACAGAGGAATCAGAAGGAGAGGAGGCAGTGGAGACTGTTGGTTTGGAATGAATGATCATTCCTGGAGTCTGTGGTGCTCTGATGGTGGTTACTATGTCTGTCACAATAAGACAAGAACACCCATCATCACCTCCTCCTCCTCCTCCTCCTCCTCCTCCCTCCCCTCTGGTAGAGTAGCAGTGTATGTGGACTGTCCTGCTGGCTCTCTGTCCTTCTACAAAGTCTCCTCTGACACACTGATCCACCTCCACACCTTCAACACCACATTCACTGAACCTCTTTATCCTGGGTTTGGGGTCTGGCCTGGTCCTGGTTCCTCAGTGTCTCTGTGTTCTCCGTAGGAGGGAGAGTCTCCTCCTGCTACAGAAACCTTCTCTCTGCTGACCAGATAGTTCAGTGTGTACAGGATCACACACAGCTGATGTTAGTTAGGAGAATGTGGGTAGGAGTTTATCCTCAGGGTGGTGTTTGTAGTGTTCTCTTTCCAGTATGGCTAGAGGTTGATGAAACAATACTCTGAACAGAGTGATGGAACTTCAACAAGCTTCCTCTCATTCTTGAAGGTCCTACATCTCATGTGTCCAAACAGAACATCATGTATTCCTTGTCCCCGGAGAGAGCAAGTCTCACTATATTACAACCCTCTCTGATCTCTAAATGAACATAGATGTGTTATTAGCAATACTATATATGAAGTGAAATAAACAAGTCTCCTTATTCTAACCTCAAAGTGTCCGTGAGTCTTTTCTTCTTCTACTAACAATAGAAACACAAACTTCATGACACGTTTAATGTGTTGATGTTGTTTAAAGAGCTTTTTTTTTTTTGCATTATTATGAAAACTCATTTATTTGAGAAAACAAATTAAAACTAAGTGTTGAGAGTAGATATAATGTTAAAATAGATAAATGTGATATTTTACTTCATCACATGTAAATAAATCTTTAATCAAAGTCCTTTAAATGAGCTTTACGAGAGCTTTCAACCGCATCTCATGAGCTTCTTCACTGGAAAGAGTTTATTTTAAAGTGGTTTGAAGTAGTTTACATTTAAACTATTTAAATACATGTTTTTGTACATGTGTTGTCTCACAGTTCACATGTGAATATATGAGTGACTTCACATGTGACATGTTTTAAACTTGATGCTTTTAAAAGTAAAGAACAAAAAGAAAAAGTAGTTCACAAGAAGAAGATCAAATATCAAAGATCAGTGTTCAGATTACAGAACAATAGATTATAGACTTAAAACATATAGAAGTGATGTAAGTAATCAATAACAGAGTTCATTCACATTTTAACTTGATCTCATGTAACTTGATTTTTAACGTTATTCTATTGATATTTCATGTAAAAACGTATTTTATTCCACAAAATAAAAACGTTAATATAAGAGATTTCCTACAGCACCTGAAGGCACCACAAGAGCCCGCCCCTGAGGAGCTGTGATTGGTGGAGAGCTGGTGTCGTCAGAGGAGCAGGGCCCCGTTCCTCGTACGTGGCTAACAGAGTTAACCGGATAATTTTCAGGTTAAGATCACATAAGTCAGGCTTTTCGGTTCCACGAAGCAAGTTTGGCAAAATCACCATAGCAACACATCCATAAGTTTGAGCCTGCGCTGGAAAAACATGTCATCTCCCTTCATCATCCCATTGATGAAGGAGCGATATTAGTTAGATTAGCATTTTATAGGGAGAGAGTTCTTCGACATCGCCAAGATCCGTTATCACATCACGATGACTTCCTGTACGAGCGCTATCGATTCTGAAGACAAGGAATCATTGATGAACAAGACCTTCTGGAGTCACACATGGTGAACACCACACGAGCATTGAGCGTCTCACAGACTGGATCAGAGCCGTGAGCTGTGAGCGAGTGGTACATTATTGTACAGTGTGGGCGATGCCGCTGCATGCCGTGCTGTTCGTAAAGTTTATTTGGTGCTTAAGAAACTTATGGATGTGTTCAATACATTACCGTGGCACATATTGTATGGACTCACCATTCTGAATCATGTTTGTGTGCTTAGGTTTGACTTGCTCCCATGTCCTCTTGATGGTTAAACTACATGGGGGTTAAAGCTCTCATCATGATATGACAGTGTTATTAGTACACCATAGCATATCATTATTGTACTCATGATAAGAAGAGAGAGAATCACACACAAGTTCTTTTCACTGCTTCAATTGATTGAATGTCTGATTATGAATAATATACATTCTGATCCATACACAGATTCACACACACATATTCAAACTCCTAGTTCTATATGGTAATCTACACATACATGTATATACACATGTATAGTATGATACATAAGCGCATACAGTACATATATCCTCATGAGTATCTATTAATTCCTATCAATTAGATACTCTTCGGGCTTGTTTTATCTACTTATTCTGAAAGAGTTGAGATCATTATTTTCTCTATAAGATCTCATTGATGATGCATTCCATTAAGCCTACTGCCGCACATTTAAAGACATATCATCTGATTAATTGGGGTGATGAGGCACTTAAATGAACTCTCAACTCTGACTATCCTACGGGGCTCTACTCTGGCTGTAGCTCTAACCGTGAGAAAGACATAAGTAATGAAAATTAAGACTTTTTGTTACCCTCAAAATTGTAAAATTAAAAATTAATGAAAATTAAAAATGTTGAATTCAAATTTAAATCCTGGATTAAAATTAAAATCGATGGAAATGAAAATGCTGGATTCAAATTAACTATGGAAGTGAAAATATTGAACTAAAACTAAAATGAACAATTTAAGTCAAAACTTTGAATTGTAATTAAAATGAACAACCGAAGAAGTATAATTAAAATGATCAATGGTAGTTAAAATGCTGAATTAAAACCAAAGTCAACAACTGAAGTTAAAACGTAAGCTTAAAGATCATAGAATCAAAAACAATGAATATCAGAAGTTTATCTCCAAAAAACTCACTCTATTGTAATGTATCTACTAATCCACTGGATGACGTACTACTTTTAATTACAATACATTTATTCCAATAAAGTTTATTTGTTAGTTCTAAAGTGATTACCTCTTTGGGTTTCTGGGTAATATAGTTTTCAGTAATTATCAAGCAATTACTCCTCCTGTCCGGTAGACGGCGGAGTTGTTTCTTTTTCTTCTTCTGCGGTTTAAAAAAAAATAGCGGATATGGCTGGAGTTAAGCGGATGTGATTGAAATTAGCTCGTAGCTAACACGCTAAGCTATGCTAACTACAAAACGTGGCTTCATTAGACATACACAAAACTCCGTAGTTCTAACTCAAAAGCTCTCCGAAATCACACACTTTATTTCCACTAGACCGTGCTTTGGCCCTTCCACCAATGCACCGGTTATTTTCTTTATAATCTCCTCTTTTATTTAACGTTAATTATCTAAAGTAAGCACCGGAGCAGGCCTTTGGCTCCCGGCTTCAAACAATTCATTCACACCCTACGTTACTCACAGGTTTAGATTCACTATTATATGTAAGAAACATAGAACTGAGCTCCAGTGGCGCAATCGGTCAGGGCGCGGTACTTATAAGGCAGTACTCTGTAGAGTCATGCCGAGGTTGTGAGTTCAAGCCTCACCTGGAGCACTTATATAGTTTTATGGATTAATATGATCTAACCGCTGTATTCAGCCCCCCATCAATGGACAGTTATAAACACAATATGAAACTCATCAGAAACAGGATGTCTGTGGTGTTACTGAATAGTATGAAGCTTCCTGCTTCATGTTGGTTGAAATGCTGTAGAGCTTTAATCTGTACATGTATTATACTATTTGTAGAAATAGATTCCAGTGGTGACTGCGTTGGATTGTTTCAGACTTGTGTGATCTAAACATGTCCAATAACTCCAGAGCATTATTCAGCACAAAAAGAGAACATTCATTAGAAAAGACAGATGTAATCATTTACTAAATGACCTGTTTAAAGCATAAAGTTAAAAAGTTTGAACCAACGTACTGAAGCTTCCACGTATTCTGTAGAGCTCTAGAAGGATCTTATATTAAAGAGATTCATGTTGTGTTTACTGATTAGAAGATACTCTGGTTAGTATTGAAGGCAGCAGCTGCTTTACATCACAGGTGACACTGTGTTAACACTGTGTTGTCCATCAAACTATATAAATGCTCGAGGTGAGGCTTGAACTCACAACCTCGGCATGACTCTACAGAGTACTGTCTTATAAGTACCGCGTGATGACCGATTGCGCCACTGGAGCTCATGTCTGTGTTCTGTGTTCCTATTCAGTCATGTTCAGTGTTTCCTGTTTTATTTTGTTACTCACCTCTCCTCTCGCTTCACTTCACCTCCTGTCTTTGTGTGTTTTCCCGCCTGTTCTGTTGTCTGCCCCGCCCTGATTAGTTTCACCTGTCCCTCGTTAGCCCTGCAGTCACCTGACCTCCTGCTCACCTGTTCACCTGCTCTACTGCGCCATCAAGTGGACAAGGAATGTAAAACTGCAAAGTGATTCAAATGACACCATGGCTTTGGTGTGTGAAGCATTGAATTGAACAAATGAATGAATGATGTTTGTGATGTGTGATACATAACTTATGAACTTATTAATATGGTGTCTGTCTTTATGATACAATGGCGGGGTCAAAAGGGAAAGTGGAAACAAATTGGGGAGAGGGTTGTGATGTGAGAAGTTAAAAAAAAATCTCCTCTTTCTTGCTGGTTCCATCTCAGAAAAAAAAAGTTTGAATAGTTTGCAAACAAACGCGCAATAAAGTCCAAAGTACACAAAATGTAAGGGGAAGGGGGTCCATTGCGTTTCGCCGCCCTTATATTTCGAATCGCACGCCAGACCCGTGAACCATTTCCTGAATCAGTCACGTGGTACGGCTGGCTCGCGAGGCTTCGAACGTCACCACATACGTCATCAACACAAGCCTCGATACGCGCCTCATAAAGATCTTCCTGGATTACTCGACACAAGCTTCGAAGCCTCGACACGAAAGGTCACATCACTAGATAACATCTGTGAGGGAATTTGCTAAATTGATTGAACCAATCAGAGTTTCATCTCTTATTCCCTTCTGTTTAAAGGAATAGTTTGATAATAACATTAAAACCACTCATGTTTGTGCACCAACTATGGATCTAGAGCCATGAGTGGATGAGCTTCAGACCACTGTTAAGGCTAGAATATTCCGATGAAGCTACGAGGCCGCAGTGCTGGTCTGGTTCTTTGTTTACTACCTACTGCGCATGTGCACCCAATAAATTGCTGAATTCGGTTTCAAAAGTAAAACTTGTATTTTAATATAAAATGCAAATTGAATTAACTATCAATAGTAAATGCTCTCGAGAACAGAGACCACACACTTTCACTCTCCCAGGTCTCACATTTAAGGAGGTTCTGTGAAGCGATCATGTGGGGTCTGATCTCTGTTCCCTCAAACAAAGCTTTTATACTGCAGAAAAGACTGGGAGGTCAGATCGTCATAAAAACTGCAGGTGAGCCAATCGGTGTTACTTATACATTGATCATCTTGGCTAATGTCTTGAGCCAATCAATGTCTGGCTTTATTTACAACCATATGGCTGTAAGTCGACTCCGTCTCTCTCCTCCTTCTGTCCTCCTGGAGCCATCACAGCTGGAGACATCCTTTGAAGTCATCACCCTGGCATTGTCTCCTCCGCATTCCTGCTGCTTTTATGGTCTCACTGTCTCCCTGTCTTCTACGCTTCTTACTTTTTGCGGGTGCAGGTTACCAGGTTACAAAGAGTTAATACTTCAGTGTTTAATACTTTTATGGCTTATACATATGGCTTAATACATTCAATGTGTCAATATACTGTAATATATAATATCCTCTATCTGTTAACCTCCTGTAAACATAATACACATTTCAAAGATAAATATATTGCAACTCTTTAACCCATGGTAACATTCTTATTATTGTGCTTAATACTTAAATTCTTCACACCACATTTTAGTTTAACTAGTTAAAGACGACTGTATTTCCACTTTATTTCCACTGTCGCCACTAAATGTTGCAAATAAACTATTATTTCAACAGTTTAAAGATGTAGAGTTAATAGCTCCATGCTTTAAACACATCAAACTATATAAATGCTCCAGGTGAGGCTTGAACTCACAACCTCGGCATGACTCTACAGAGTACTGTCTTATAAGTACCGCGCGCTGACCGATTGCGCCACTGGAGCTCAATTACAGAATATTCAGATGAAGATCATTCCACACCGATGTTAGTTATATTATTATAATATTCTGCTTTAATCCATATTTGTTGGCGTTTAGCCTTTCAAAAACATTTTCACTGCAAAAAACAGTTTGCTTCTACATTTCTCCAAAAATTCTCCAATACAGTTAAACAGTTAAACTAAAATGTGGACAAACTTCAGTGTGGTCTGAAGCTAATCCAACGTCATCAACACACAGTTAGAGTCATCACAGGTTTAGATTAATTATCATGTTTAAGAAACACAGAAATGAGCTCCAGTGGCGCAATCGGTCAGCGTGCGGTACTTATAAGACAGTACTCTGTAGAGTCATGCTGAGGTTGTGAGTTCAAGCCTCACCTGGAGCATTTATATAGTTTGATGGATTAATATGATCTAACCGCTGTATTCAGCCCCCCATCAATGGACAGTAATAAACACTATGAACACAATATGAACTCATCAGAAACAGGATGTTCTGTGGTGTTACTGAATAGTATGAAGCTTCCTGCTTCATGTTGGTTGAAATGCTGCAGAGCTTTAATTTGTACATGTATTATACTATTTGTTGAAATAGATTCCAGTGGTGACTGCGTTGCAATCCAGCAGCTGCTGGATTCAGAGCCACCAGTCAATAGTAACCAAATTATCTTCTAATCAGTAAACAACATGAAACTCTCCAATAGAAGACAATTCTAGAGCTGTACAGATTAGGTGGAAGGTGAACATTTCTACTGCAGAAAACCGTTTGCCTCCAATTTGCCAAATCCAGCATTTAAATATCAATGTGGTAGATGCAGGCACACCTTGGAGGTGACACTCTGATTGGTTTAATTCCTGTGATGAGGCCAAAACACCACACAGTGTCACACCAGCAGCTACGTCATCAACACACACTTAAAGTGATCACAGGTTTAGATTCACTATTATATGTAAGAAAAGCAGAACTGAGCTCCAGTGGTGCAATCGGTCAGCGCGCGGTACTTATAAGACAGTACTCTGTAGAGTCATGCCGAGGTTGTGAGTTCAAGCCTCACCTGGAGCATTTATATAGTTTAATGGATTAATATGATCTAATAGCTGTATTCAGCTCCCCATCAATGGACAGTAATAAACACTATAAACACAATATGAACTCATCAGAAACAGGATGTTCTGTGGTGTTACTGAATAGTATGAAGCTTCCTGCTTCATGTTGGTTGAAATGCTGCAGAGCTTTAATCTGTACATGTATTATACTATTTGTAGAAATAGATTCCAGTGGTGACTGCGTTGGATTGTTTCAGACATGTGTGATCTAAACATGTCCAATAACTCCAAAGCATTATTACAAAAAGACAACATTCATTAGAAAAGACAGAAATTCACAACGTGTTTTCATCCAACAGAATAATCTGCTTCAATCCATATTTGTTGGTGTTTAGCCTTTTAAAAAAACATATTTTCACTGTAGAAAAATCGCTCGGTTCTCCAATTTGCCAAATCCACCATTTAAATATCAATGTACCAGCTGCTGGCTTTTAAAGGGAATGGGAGGTGATACTGGGATTGGTTTAGTTCATGTGTTACAGACAAAACACCACACAGTGTCACACCAGGAACAACATCACACACACTTAGAGTGATCACAGGTTTAGATCCATTATTATATGTAAGAAAAGCAGAAATGTGCTCCAGTGGTGCAATCGGTCAGCGCGCTGTACTTATAAGACAGTACTCTGTAGAGTCATGCCGAGGTTGTGAGTTCAAGCCTCACCTGGAGCATTTATATAGTTTGATGGATAACACAGTGTTAATATTACCTGTGATGTAAAGCAGCTGCTAGTCAATGGATATTGAAAAAAAGTATGTACAGTGAACACAACATATACCTCATCAATATAAGACTATTCTGGGGCGTTACAGAATAGTTTGAAGCTTCCTTCTTTACCTTTGTTCAAATGCTGCACTGCTTTTATTTGTACATGTCTGTTCATTATGATTGAAGCCGGTATTTCTGCAGCTTGTTGGGGCTTCACCATGAGGGTTTGAACAAAGGGAGCTGAGTTGGGCCTGCAGGATAGTCAGCAGCCTGATTTGAGTTGAGATCGCACCAAGCTCTGTGAGACGTTAAGACTCACCTGTGATCTCTTCATCCAAACTCAACACTGAGGTCTCATTGGACGAGGGCCGTGGGCTTCCCTGTGCTGCCTGATGTCACAGAATCTATAAAACTCTGCGTCACCTTCATCGCGCCACTTTTCCGTCAGACTCGACTTGGTGTTAGGAGGTGCAGAAGAAACGTTTGCTTCTGAAGAAACAGGAGGTCATAGTCTTAATTTCACTGGACGAACAATAGACTGTCTGTTTCTTTTTGGTTGCTGGAGAAGAGAAGGGATAACTTCTGTTCCCCGTTCTCTCTCCGTTAATGTAGACATTTTGCCGGTCGTGAGGAAGAAGAATTCCCTTAACTTCTGAAGAAGCCTTTCTGCAACATAGAGAGTTTATCACCGCACAGCTTGAAGCTCTGGAGACGATTTTAACCAAGAAACTCGAAGAACCACATCGACCGCTACAAAGTCGTCTCACAGTAAGAGGCTTTGTGTCTGGGCAGAGAGAATTAGGTCATAGTGTGTTCATTACCTGTTTTATTTGGTTTAAGTTTCTTGTATTGTAATAATGTGTTATTGTTTATGCTCAAGGACCGCTGAGTTCTGTTAGTGCTGTGCAGAAATTACTTTGTATTCCATACTGCTGCAATAGTGTAATTTAGGGACTAAATGCATCCCTTTTAAAGGGAATGGGAGGTGATACTGGGATTGGTTTAGTTCATGTGTTACAGACACAACACCACACAGTGTCACACCAGAAACGTCATCAACACACACTTAGAGTGATCACAGGTATAGATCCATTATTATATGTAAGAAAAGCAGAAATGAGCTCCAGTGGCGCAATCGGTCAGCGCGCGGTACTTATAAGACAGTACTCTGTAGAGTCATGCCGAGGTTGTGAGTTCAAGCCTCACCTGGAGCATTTATATAGTTTGATGGACAACACAGTGTTAATATTACCTGTGATGTAAAGCAGCTGCTAGTCAATGGATATTGACAAAAAGTATGTACAGTGAACACAACATATAACTCATCAAAATAAGACTATTCTGGGGCGTTACAGAATAGTTTGAAACTTCCTTCATTACCTTTGTTCAAATGCTGCACTGCTTTTATTTGTACATGTCTGTTCATTATGATTGGTCAGCAGGTCTCACAGTTCAGAGATAGAACAGTGCTTTAACAACCAATAGAATCCTCTTCAAACTGGATCCAGTACTTTGCTGGTAACCAGTGAAGAGTCCAGTCCACCAGTAGTGAACACATTGTCACTCCCAACTGGTTTCAGGTGTGGACGAGTCAGGGTCGGGGGTCAGTTTACACTTGTTACATAGTTTCTTTTCAAAATAAAGTTCTGTGTTCACAGGAAATGAAGTGTGCTTTGTACATGCATATGGTCTCTTTTCAAAATAAAGTTCCAACGTAGGTCAACATAGTTTATGTTTTACCTGCTACGGTTTAAAGAACAAACGTTCTGTGTTAATATAAAACAAATCAAATGTTAAATCAAAGTCTTCTCAATATTTCACCAGTCTGTCTGTTCGCTCACTAACTGTTGATATTCTCATCACTGAGTGAAGAAATCCAAGATTACATCAATAATATCTTCTAATGCTGATTTCCTGATGTTCGTGTGTAAAATGAGTGCAGTGAAGTGGACTGAGCTGTGAGACACACAGTGGACTGGAGACACCGTGGAGACTGTCTCACTCTCTGCTTTGTCCATCTGCACCACCTGCACATAGAAACTGTAAGTTATCAAAGTGAGGACATGAAGCCAGAGACAGATCCAGATCCTCATGAGTCCTCGTCATGATGCAGGTCCACCACGAGAAACCTTCAATAGATTCATGAACTGTGTTCACATATTCAAATGATATCCAGGGTGGGGACACCACTGATGACATCATCGTTTTACCATAACAACCAGTGTGACTGCTGTAAAGATATAAATACTGAGGAGTGTGAAGCTGCATGAGTCAGCGTAAAGAACCATTGATCACGGCGCTCATTGATATGAGTGAATATTCATGAGGTGCTTTGCATTGACCATCTATGGATGAATGTGGGCGTGTAGAGGATATGAAGCTGATCCATGTGAGCACGTTTCAGGTGGACTGTGATTCATGAAGGAACATTGTCTGCAGGTGTGCGTGTGCACGGTTAATCAGTCTGGTGATCTTTTGGGAGCACGTACACTTTAAATACAGATCCACTGGTTTATAAACCAGACCACTGGTCTCTGGTCTCGGTTCCAGTAAAGAGTCTCTGCTGCATCTTGAACCAGCTGCAGGTGAGATGAGACCGACTGATTACAGAGACACAGTTACAAGAATAAAAGCATGAAGTATGGTCTCCATGTCCTCAACAGACAGGAATGATGGAAGAAGTTACTGCTGACAACACAGTTGATTTATTCATCTTTAAAAACATGAAATGACAGAAGCCAACAGTGTTGGTTGGTGTGTTGGAGGAATCTGCAGGTACGAAGGTTAAGACCTCAGTTTCATTCTGCTTTAGCTTTCAGGAGCATTTTGACATCTTCAATGTTCAGCAGGGAGTTAAAACAGCTTTAAACAGCAGGTTTCAGCTACAGCTGGTATCAACGGTAGGAAATGTGATATTTTCTACAAAAGCACCCCAAAGGAACAGACAGATACAATGCCGATAAAAAGTATTCACCCGCTTGGATGTTTCACCCTTTCATACATGAAATCATGGTCAATATAATTTGGCTTTTTTTACAAGAATTTGCAAAAAAAACCTTTAATATCAAAGTGAAAACAATGTCAATTAATTAAAAATATATCAGGTAAAGTAAATGATTGCATAAATATTCAGGTCAGTATTCAGTAGATGCACCTTTGGCTGTTATCACAGCACTGAGTGTGTGGATGAGTCTCACTCAGACATCTGGACACTGAGATGTTTCTCCATTCTTCTTCAAACAGCTCAAGCTCTGTCAGGTTGCTCGGGGATCGGGCGTGAACTGCTCTTTTCAAGTCCAGCCACACATTCTGGATTGGATTGAGGTCTGGGCTTTGACTTCCACTCCAGAACATTCAGCTTGTTGTCTTTGAACCATTTCTGTGGAGCGTTTGCTGTATGCTCGGGGTCGTTGTCTCGCTGGAGAATAAATCTTCTCCCAAGTCGTAGTTCTCTTGCAGACTGAGTCAGATTATCCTCCAGGATTTGGGGATATTTTCCTGCATTCATGTTCCCCTCTACCTTTACAAGCCTTCCAGGGCCTGCTGCTGAGAAGCATCCCCAGAGCGTGACGCTGCCACCACCATGCTTCACGGTGGAGATGGTGTGTTTGTGGTGATGTGCAGTGTTTGGTGTTCACCAAACATAGAGTCTAGTCTGATGGACAAAAAGATCAATGTTTGTCTCATCACACCAAAGAACCTTCTTCTGATTGACCTTGGAGTCTCCCACATGCCTTTGGGTGAATGTTTTCAACAGTGTCTTTCTCTTTGCCACTCTCCCACACAGCTTCGACTGGGGAAGAACCCGGGCAACAGTTGTATGAACAGTCTCTCCCATCTGAGCCACTGAAGCTTTGAACTCCTTCAGAGTGCTCCTAGGTGTCTTGGTGTTCTCCCTCACCAGTCCTCTTCTTGCCCGGTCACTCAGTTTGTGAGGACAGCAGCTCTAGGAGATTTAAACTAGAGCCATACTCCTTCCATTTCTTAATGATGGACTGAACTGAACTCTGTGGGATGTCCAGTGAGGTGGAACTCTTTTTGTAGCCATCTCCTGACTTGTACTTCTCAATGATCTTTTCTCTGAGCTGCTTAGAGTGTTCTTTTGTCTTCATGTTGCAATTGTAGCAGGAATACTGATGAAGCAGAGACTGGACCTCCCAGACACAGGTGTGTTTATACTACGATAACTTGACACACATCAGCTGCACTCAGGTGATCTCCATTTCACTACCTGTGACACTGCTGCATCAACTAGCTGGACTTCTGTTGAATTAGGTCAGTCACTTTAAAGGGTGAATATTTATGCTAACACTTATTTTGCACTATATATTTTTTTAATTAATTGACATTAGTTTGTAAAAATCTGTTTTCACTTTGACATGAAAGAAGCTTTTTTTGCAAATTCTTGTCAAAAAAGCCAAATTATACTGAACTTGATTTCATGTATAAAAGCAACAAAAGGGGAAAACATCCAAGGGGGGTGAATACTTTTTATAGGCGTTGTATATAGATATGTGACTAGATAGATAGATAGATAGATACTTCATGTATCCCCGGGGTCACATTTACAACTCTGGAGGTGAATTCATGTCCTCTTTTAAAGCCAATCACAGTGTTGGAGTGTTGATGTTGTCAGTGAGGAGGAGCTTCATGTTCTCAGCTTTGTTCCAGTGTGGAAGATGCTGTGGGTTAAACTTTAACACGTATCATATAAAGTCCTATAAACATGATGCAGCTGATCTTTGAACTGAGTGCTGCAGGTTCACACTGGTTTATTAAAGTGTTGGAGTGTGACAGCAGCCTGAAGACACTGAGGACTGATGAAGAAGAGGATTTAATCCTGATGGAGCTCATCGTCCCACTCACATCAACACAAAACTCTTTTTCCACACAGACCTGGTCCAGACAGCAGAGAGCTGCAGAGTGTTGAAGTTCATCAGAAGAAAGTGGGTAAGTGGAACTTGAATTGATGACAAACGAGCTGCTCTTTGTTGGTTCATGTGTTGACCTCCTGTCTTTGATAACGAGTCCACAGCACACAGTTGATCTGACAACAGATACTTGAAACTACAGCTGGCTGTCTTTAAAGTCTACATGCAGAAACAGATCAGATTTCCTGATGAGACACAAATCAAATGAGACTGAAGACTAATGATGAACCCGTCTGTCTGTCTTCATCAGGTGGCTGCAGCTTATCAGCAACATGGAAAGGTATCACACTCAACACTTCTCATTACATTTGATCCTGTTTTACCTTCAACATATTCATTCTTACTAACTTGATGTTGACTGTTTATCTGCTCGTTCACTTGAACATTGACTCATAATAAAGCTATAAATCTATGAAACAGATACAGTCGTTAGATTGAGTTCTGATACTGGACTAAAGTCTGGACTTTGATACTTCAGGTGTTTTATGAAGCTCATATTTCATGTTTATTGAGGCCTCTGTTGGTCAAAGTGCTCTCATAGATCAAAGGACCATTTATACTGTTAATTAATAACTTAATAAGCTCAATGACAATGTGTTATTATGTTGAACTTAGGAAGAACCAATGAATGCAGAGAAGTCTAGGGACTAGTTGCAGAGGTCTAGGGACTAGTTGCTGAGGATTGGGGACTAGTTGCTGAGGTCTAGTGACTAGTTGCTGAGGTCTAGTGACTAGTTGCTGAGGTCTAGGGACTCAACGAACCTAAAACTAAACAAACAAACAAACAGGTCCTCCACGCAGGAGTCAGAGAGGAGAGGGGCGACCCAGCCAAAGAAGAGGGTCAGCCTTTACAGCTGGGACCTCCAGCAGGCCCAGGTGTGGCTCATGAGCAGCAGATTACCATCCTGAAAGACAACCTGGAAACAGGACACAGACCCCTGGTGGAAGGGAGGGGTCGTCACATTTGAATCACTGTAAACTGAATATTTTGGGGTTTTGAACTGTTTCAAGACGACATCTTGAGCTCTGAGGAATCATCATGGATTATTGTTGTTCTTTTTATACTTGTACATTAAAGTGTTAATCTACAATAAAATAATAGTTTGTAGTGCTGGGCGGTATACCGGTTTTAATTTTTCTCGTATGATATGAATTTTTCACACACCGTCATACCGGTGCATAGCCGAGACTACTGCTGTCACTCTTCATTAGGCAGCACAATGTATTGTTCACCGCGAGGAGCGCATCAGTCGGAGCTAGAAAACTTATATGTATTGAGAGGGACCCCTAGTCATGGTTATGACTTCATAACAACAATTAATAACCCACAACTACCCTTGTTGATTAAACTTCATCAGTTCAAATCCCAGCTGTGCTAGTTCATCAATATAATGCTGTAACTCAGAGGTGATGATGGTTACCCAGCGATCAAAGAATAAAGACACTTTACGCACAATTTAGGTGTATTTTCCCTTTAACTCACGAGATGCAGGTAGCATGTCTTATACTTAATGTGAATATAATTCATACTTTGTTGGCATCTTATTCTGAAAACCGGATGTTCGTCTGAAGAAACCGGATGTTGTCTCATGTTAATCTTTCCGCTAACTTTCTTAGCTCATTCTCGAGGCTCATACGTGACGTCATTCGTTGATCCTAAAGGTGCGTTCACACCAAACGCGACGCGAACGCACCTTGAGAACGTTCCTCAGACCGACATCTTCCACAACACTAACCGGCTGCAGTTTATCTCCACTTCTCTGTAGCATCTGTTAGCTTGTGTTGCTTTAGTTTATCTCTACTTCTCTGTAGCATCTGTTAGCTTGTGTTGCTTTGGTTTATCTCTACTTCTCTGTAGCATCTGTTAGCTTGTGTTGCTTTAGTTTATCTCTACTTCTCTGTAGCATCTGTTAGCTTGTCTTGCTTTAGTTTATCTCTACTTCTCTGTAGCATCTGTTAGCTTGTGTTGCTTTAGTTTATCTCTACTTGTCTGTAGCATCTGTTAGCTTGTCTTGCTTTAGTTTATCTCTACTTCTCTGTAACATCTGTTAGCTTGTGTTGCTTTAGTTTATCTCTACTTCTCTGTAGCATCTGTTAGCTTGTCTTGCTTTAGTTTATCTCTACTTCTCTGTAGCATCTGTTAGCTTGTTTTGCTTTAGTTTATCTCTACTTCTCTGTAGCATCTGTTAGCTTGTGTTGCTTTAGTTTATCTCTACTTCTCCCACACGCTGCATCAACGTAGTCTGAAGACTTCCTCCACCGCTGACAGTGAGCAACGCACTTTCAAAATAAAAAAAAATGCGTTAACACGCGATAACATAATTGTCGGCGTTAATTAATTAACGCGTTAACTTGCCCAGCACTAGTTTTAATGCTTCAGAGGTTCACCTAGACGTACAACATTTGGTCAGCACATGTATCACATGTAGACTTTAAAAACGTCTCTTGTAAACAGAGAAACATTTCAAACATTGAAGAGAGGAGGGAGTCCCTCCCTCTAAAACCAGCCACACCAAAGCTCAGAGGTGAGATGACCATCTCTAACTGTCCATGACTCAAAGTCTTTCATTCACTGACTCTGTTTCTACATGTGACCAGGACCCATCAGGGACCAGACTGTCCTGGACCTGAACATGGACATGGACATGGACCTGGACCTAAACCGAAACTTGAACCTGGACCTAAACCTGAACCCAGCTGTGTGTCCATGAAGAGTGACTGGTCTATGGATGAGCCTATTGTGTTCAAAGATGGACGCCACTCTGTTGATCAAAGGTGAGGATTTAAGACTGATGATGAAAACAAAGTGATGATGATGGTGATGATGGTGATGGTGATGGTGATGGTGATGGTGATGGTGATGAAGATGGTGATGAAGATGATGATGTTGATGTGTTTCTATCAGACTCTCTGTTGTGAGATCTCCAGGTTTTAAACCTTTACTGACTCAGATGAAGTTCTCTGAGCACCAACACTCTTCTTCATTGAAACACATTCACACTGGGAGCTGCCCAGTACAACCAGTCTGACACTGAGACGCTCCACTGGAGCAGCTGGAGGTTCTGGGTGCCTTGCTCCAGGGCACTTCAGCAGTGTACAGTGAGGGAGGGAGAGCTCCATGGAGGGCTTGGTGAGAGCTGTTGGGACTAAACCAAACTGACTGGTGAAGAAAACAGTGAGCTGAAAGACTGAGCTGTTGATTCTCAGTGGGATCAGCAGGACTAGTAAACCTTTACCACTACAGGGACTCATCTGATCCACATCCACATATCACTTCATGGACCTTTACCTTGTGTTGGTCTCTGTGTGGACAGACACAATGTGAGCTGATTCTTCATGATTGAATGATGATGATGATGTAATGTCAGTGTTTTTATCAGTTCACAGCAGCAGAGAGAAACGTCTCCTGAACCCAGCTGTGTGTCCATGAAGAGTGATCGGTCTAATGGTCGTGGGATTAGCTTCAAAGATGGACGCCGTTCTTATGACCCAGAGTAAGTTCTTAAAACAGATGAAACAGATGACTAACTGTTACACAGATATAAAATTGGTCGTCTATCATTTACAGTCTTTGATCTATCGTTATGATCTCATTTCTCAATATGATCATGACGTGACACAATATCTACTACTTGTTGTAGGTTTTACATCAGACAGGAAGTAGCATTCTGGATATAATCCTAACTCTAGTTGCAGAGGTCTGGAGACTAGAAAGACTCGGAGGAGGAAGTCTCCCCAATGGTGCTGTGGCCCAAACCAAACACAGACCTTTTGTTTCAGTGATGTGACAGATCAACAGTATTACATCTTAATACATCTGACTAACAACACAATGGTAGAATAGAAACTACACCAAATATGAAAAAGTATCACATCACATGTGATTATAGTTGTTTCTAGTTGTAGTTGTATCTAGAGGTGGAAGGTATAGAACACACCTGGGCATTGTACGGCCCGCGGGCCACATCCGGCGGGAGGTCATTGAGAAATTAGGAATAAAACATAAATAAGTGTACAACATGCACAGAACAGAGCTGCATTGCTTTTATTTTGAAGGCGACTTTTTTTTTTTTTTTCTTCTCAATTGACGTACGTCAGTACGTTAGTGAACGTGCAGCAGCAGCGTCACTGCAACGTGTTGGGCCAAATCCCAATGTCCCCCCTTACGGAGGGTTTAGGGCTGTCCCACTGTCAAATCATCAAGTGTTTGAGGGCTCTCTGGCAGACATTTTGAGCCCTTTATGAACCCTTCCCGTAAGTCAGCATGGTATGCTGACTTAGCCTAAGGGAATTACCCACAAATCATTGCAATATGACGTTAAACACGGGGTAACCAGTGGACGCATGGAAGACGTAAAAAAAAGGTAAACAAAGAGGACGGCTCACGTGTGTTCAGCCTGAAGTATTACATTTACTCAGAAACATTGAGGGTTAAAATAAACATGAAATCAGAGGATATTTATTTATTTATTCATCAAATATTTGATTTTGTCATTGAAGCTGTTTTGAAAAAACGAGTAAATAGATTATATGAAGTTACCTCATCTTGTGAGGAAAGAGCCTGAAGACTTTCAAATCAGGTAGTAGAAAGTATAAAATAAATACACACAATTATACATCATATTTTTTGTCGTTTTCATGGTAACGTTATCACGTTTGTTGCAGCAAAGTGCTGTCCCATTCGTATTTACACCATTTCAAGCCCTCACAGTCTCTCACACTCAACCACTTACCAGGTGACGTCAGTAAGTCCTTAAGGGTTCAGGGTTTGAGGGTTTAGGGGGGACATTGGGATTTGGCCATGGAGAACTGAGTTTAAGACGTGAGTTAGCTGTTAGCCCTCAAACATGTCAGCCTGTGTTAAAAGAAAGATTGACACAGAGGGTAGAGTTTTTAACAAAACATGGACTTTAAAGTATTTCTTTACTGAAGTCAAAGGTAAAGCCGTGTGCTTAGTTTGTGGAGAACAAGTCACAGTGTTGAAGGATTATAATTTGAATCGTCATTACGAGACGAAACACGCGGAGAAATACGAGAACTTGACTGATGCAGAGCGGACACGGACGTCTGAGGCTTTGCTAGCTAAGCTGCTAAAGCAACAAGGCCTGTTTACCTTCACACATCCAGGGATGCAGCCGCCAACACCAGCTTTGTGATATCACAAAACATCGCAAAACACAGTAAACCATTCTCTGATGGGGAGTTCATCAAAGAGTGTTTGGTGGACTCTGCTGCACTACGCCCCGAGAATAAAGACGCATTCCAGAACGTGCCGCTCTCCAGACGCACCGTAACGAGGAGGATCGAGGACATCGCGGGACATCTGGAGCTTCAGCTGCAAAAAAAAGCAGACAACTTCAAACTGTTGTCCTTGTCTCTGGACGAGAGCTGCGATGTCCGCGACACAGCCCAGTTACTCATCTTTGTACGTGAGATAACGAAAGACTTCGTGATTACAGAGGAGCTGCATCGATGCAGTCAATGGAAGGAACGATGAGGGGAGTGATCTGTTCATGGAGGTAAACGCTTCCACAGGCTGGGACTGATATGGGACAAACTGACATGTGTCACAACCGATGGTTGTCCACATCTGACGGGGAAAATGTCTGACTTTGACTTTTAAAGCGGATGCAAGATAAAGTGACTGAAATCAACCCAGAACTGATCTTGGTATTTTTGCATTGTATTATACATCAGAATGTGTTGTGTAAGTCAGTGCTAAAACTTAACCATGTTATTGATGTAACTAAAATAGTTAACTTCATCAGAGCAAGAGCCTTGAATCACACGGTTTGTTGCACTCTTAGGGTTATGAGACTGAACACAGTGACATTGACCTGCAGTCTGATGCAGTACTGCAGAGCACTGTAGTCAGTATCACTGCTGGTTTGTATTCTCTCAAAGAGGAGAACTTTCCACACATGAGGAGGCATGCTCAGAAGATGTTGGTTCTCTTTGGATCGACCTCCATCTGTAAACAAACATTCTCTGTGATGAAGTTCAACAGATCCAGATCCAGATCCTCTCTCACTGATGATCACCTGTCAACTGTCCTTCACACCTCAGACATTCAGCCTGACTTCAGTGAACTCGTTCAAGCCCAACAAAGACTAGATTTATCTCACTGAACTGAAAAACAGGTCATTTGTATAGTTATAGTAATAAAAGTACTAATTTTGCAAAAACATATTCCCCGTCAGTGTTTTACTATTATATATGGATATAACAAAGTGTGGGTACAAATGTATATGTTGTTTGGATTAATCCTGCTGCAGATATTTAAGGTGGAGCTTATTTTAACTCGTCTATACTCTGTTGTTCAGTTTGGGTCGGAAGGGTTTAAAAAATGATAATGTGCAAAGTAACGAGTAACTAAACCTGCCAGACAAATGTAGTGGAGTTAAATGTACAATATTTGCCTTCAATATTTGTAGTGGAGTGAAGTACAAAGTTGAATAAAATAGAAATACTCAAGTAAAGTACCTTGAATTTGTACATAAGTACAATACTAAAGCAAATCATGACTGATTTGCTTTCATGGCTGACTCAGTTTTCCACTGATCATGATATTTACTCTCACCACTCACAGCTTATCAAAACCAAACAATGTACTGCTTTTTATGAAGAGGTAGAATAAAATAGAGCAGGATTGAGTTCAGTCTGTTGGTCCGGCCCTCCTCAACAGTCCCTGTTTCTCATGTGGCCCCTTGGGAAAAATAATTGCCCCCCCCCCCCCCCCGGTATAGAAGGTATATGAAGTAAACCGGTATGAATTTGATTTTTGACTTTACCGTGCTGCCAATAAAATAACGTTTACTGTCCAATAAAAGCAGAGATAAGAATCTGTTTAGCATCTGCTTTTCATTGTGATCAATCAGGACAGAACACAACATCTTTAACTAATTGTTGTATTTGTGTTAATGGTACAAACACAATGTGAACTGATTCTTCATGATTCCTCCACAGAGAGGACCAGGAGAGCTCAGAGGTTCCCAGAGGTCAGTCTGCCCAGCTGGACTCCATATTTATGGTCTGTACATGTACAACTACTTTTACATCTAATCTGTTCACAATCATCTCCATGCTGCACTTTGTAGACCAGTGGATTGTCAGTCTGTCCAACATGGATCTGATGTTTGGTTCCATGGTTTTAGTTTGTGTCATTCATAGAATGTTCTGTTCCAGCTGCTGGAGGAGAACATCGTCACTTTTGTGAAGAACGAGCTGAAGAAGATCCAGAAGGGACTGAGTTCAGATTACCCAGAATGCTTAGAGAGCCAGAGGGAGGATGAGGAGGTGCTGGACGGTGAGGATGAAGAGCAGAGGAGGAGCAGCAGAGAGGCATTTGTGAAGATCACACTGAACTTCCTGAGGAGAATGAAGCAGGAGGAGCTGGCTGACCGTCTGTGGAGCAGTAAGAGGATTTCTCTAAAGATTTAACATGCTGGATGAATGGGACGTTTACTAAAGTCTCAAGAGATGGACCAACATATATTCATAGACTCATTCTTTGAGGAAATGACATGTTGAAATCTATTCTTTGACTCACTGATCTTCTTTGTTGTGTGTTCATTCAGGACTTCTTGCTGCAGTTTGTCAGCGTGAACTCAAATCTAACCTGAAGAAGAAGTTCCAGAGTGTGTTTGAGGGGATCGCTAAAGCAGGAAACCCAACCCTTCTGAATCAGATCTACACAGAGCTCTACATCACAGAGGGAGGGACTGCAGGGGTCAATGATGAACATGAGGTCAGACACATTGAAACAGCATCCAGGAAACCACACAGACCAGAAATAACCATCAGACAAAAAGACATCTTTAAAGCCTCACCTGGAAGAGAGGAACCAATCAGAACAGTGATGACAAAGGGAGTGGCTGGCATTGGGAAAACAGTCTTAACACAGAAGTTCACTCTGGACTGGGCTGAAGACAAAGACCACCAGGACATACAGTTCATATTTCCATTCACTTTCAGAGAGCTGAATCTGGTGAAAGAGAAACAGTACAGCTTGGTGGAACTTGTTCATCACTTCTTCAGTGAAACCAAAGAAGCAGGAATCTGCAGGTTTGAAGAGTTCCTGGTTCTGTTCATCTTTGACGGTCTGGATGAGTGTCGACTTCCTCTGGACTTCCACAACAATGAGATCCTGACTGATGTTACAGAGTCCACCTCAATGGATGTGCTGCTGACAAACCTCTTCAGGGGGAAACTGCTTCCCTCTGCTCGCCTCTGGATAACCACACGACCTGCAGCAGCCAATCAGATCCCTTCTGAGTGTGTTGACATGGTGACAGAGGTCAGAGGGTTCACTGACCCACAGAAGGAGGAGTACTTCAGGAAGAGATGGAGAGATGAGGAGCAGGCCAGCAGGATCATCTCCCACATCAAGACCTCACGAAGCCTCCACATCATGTGCCACATCCCAGTCTTCTGCTGGATCACTGCTACAGTTCTGGAGGATGTGTTGAAGACCAGAAAGGGAGGAGAGCTGCCCAAGACCCTGACTGAGATGTACATCCACTTCCTGGTTGTTCAGTCCAAACTGAAGAAGGTCAAGTATGATGGAGGAGCTGAGACAGATCCACACTGGAGTCCAGAGAGCAGGAAGATGACTGAGTCTCTTGGAAAACTGGCTTTTGATCAGCTGCAGAAAGGCAACCTGATCTTCTATGAATCCGACCTGACAGAGTGTGGCATTGATATCAGAGCAGCCTCAGTGTACTCAGGAGTGTTCACACAGATCTTTAGAGAGGAGAGAGGACTGTACCAGAACAAGGTGTTCTGCTTCGTCCATCTGAGTGTTCAGGAGTTTCTGGCTGCTCTTCATGTCCATCTGACCTTCATCAACTCTGGAGTCAATCTGCTGTCAGAAGAACAAACAACCTCCCGGTTGTCTAAAGTCTTTAGAGACAAACCTAAACCAAAACGTCTGTACCAGAGTGCTGTGGACAAGGCCTTACAGAGTCCAAATGGACACCTGGACTTGTTCCTCCGCTTCCTCCTGGGTCTTTCACTGCAGAGCAATCAGACTCTCCTACGAGGTCTGCTGACACAGACAGGAAGTAGCTCACAGACCAATCAGAGAACAGTCCAGTACATCAAGAAGAAGATCAGTGAGAATGTGTCTCCAGAGAAAAGCATCAATCTGTTCCACTGTCTGAATGAAATGAATGATCGTTCTCTAGTGGAGGAGATCCAACAGTCCCTGAGTTCAGGATGTCTCTCCACAGATAAACTGTCTCCTGCTCAGTGGTCAGCTCTGGTCTTCATCTTACTGTCATCAGAAAAAGATCTGGACGTGTTTGACCTGAAGAAATACTCTGCTTCAGAGGAGGCTCTTCTGAGGCTGCTGCCAGTGGTCAAAGCCTCCAACAAAGCTCTGTAAGTACAGAGAGAGTTAGATTCATATATTGTAACTTAAATACTTTATCTTTACTACATATTGCTTATTTTTTCTTCATCATTGTCTCTTCAGACTGAGTGACTGTAACCTCTCAGAGAGAAGCTGTGAAGCTCTGTCCTCAGTTCTCAGCTCCCAGTCCTCTAGTCTGAGAGAGCTGGACCTGAGTAACAATGACCTGAAGGATTCAGGAGTGAAGCGTCTGTCTGCTGGACTAAAGAGTCCAAACTGTGAACTGGAAACTCTCAGGTCAGATGAAGTTATTTTGTCTTCAATGATTTAAATGTGTCTCTAAACTATCAGCTCCATGCAATGTAAACAGCCTCTCTTTCTGAGTCTTTGAATTTGTTCATCAGGATTTCAGATTTCATGAACCCCTTTTTCACCAGGAAATTAACCAGAACTATGGAACCAGAAGAACTAATCTCAGAGACTAAGGGTCCAAAAGACATTTTTGAATTTCCGTTTTGTTTCCATCACATCGTAAGAACCTTGCATAACAGACAAATTTGATCCACAGTGGATTAAAAAACAATGACAGAGTTTGAAACAGTTTTCATTCACAATAAAACATCTCAGGGTCATCCTGTTGTTCCTCTTATTTATGCTTTGTGATGTTATGTTTGATATAATTAATGAATGAAAAGGAGAAAAGCAGAGGTGGAAAAGAGACTGAAAACTTGAATGTCTGTCTCTACAGTGACGATCTGCTGACAGTTTGATGATTGTTTATTTCTGCTTTAGAACGTAACCGACATGAAATCAGAATATAAAGTTTAATTTTTCTTTTTCACTCACTTTGTCGTCTCTCTCTCTCGTTCTCTCTCGTTCTCTCTGCTTGTTTAGAATCTATATATATTTTTATAGCTCGTTTCTAGTCTTCCGACCACTCAAAGGTCTTTACACTACATGTCATTCACACATTTATACACTGATGGCACACCCTTCAGGATCAATTTGGGGTTTAGTGTCTTGGATGAGGACACTTTGACATGCAGACTGGTGGAGCTGGGAATATATCCGCAGATCGTCTGATTGGAAGACAATCCACTCTACTTCTGAGCCACAATAAAGAACATTAAATATCCACCTCTCATCCTGATATTGATACTACAGTACTTCCTGTAAACAGTAGAGAACACTGAACTGAATCTTTATCGTGTTTAGAGTATAACAGTAGGAATTCTATCCACTTTCACTGAACAAATGATCTTTGTTCTTTCTGATTTTATTTTGACACAAATGTTATTTTTCTTCTTGTTGATTGTTGTCTCTTCAGACTGAGCGGATGTAACCTCTCAGAGAGAAGCTGTGAAGCTCTGTCCTCAGTTCTCAGCTCCCAGTCCTCTAGTCTGAGAGAGCTGGACCTGAGTAACAATGACCTGAAGGATTCAGGAGTGAAGCGTCTGTCTGCTGGACTAAAGAGTCCACACTGTGAACTGGAAACTCTCAGGTCAGATGAAGTTATTTTGTCTTCAATGATTTAAATGTGTCTCTAAACTATCAGCTCCATGCAGTGTAAACAGCCTCTCTTTCTGAGTCTTTGAATTTGTTCATCAGGATTTCAGATTTCATGAACCCCTTTTTCACCAGGACATTAACCAGAACTATGGAACCAGAAGAACTAATCTCAGAGACTAAGCTAGGGTCCAAAAGTCATTATTGTGAATTTCCGTTTGTGTTTCCATCACATCGTAAGAACCTTGTATAACAGACAAATTTGATCCACAGTGGATTAAAAAACAATGACAGAGTTTGAAACAGTTTTCATTCACAATAAAACATCACAGGGTCATCCTGTTCCTCTTATTTATGCTTTGTGATGTTATGTTTGATATAATTAATGAATGAAAAGGAGAAAAGCAGAGGTGGTAAAGAGACTGAAAACTTGAATGTCTGTCTCTACAGTGACGATCTGCTGAGTTTGATGATTGTTTATTTCTGCTTTAGAACGTAACCGACATGAAATCAGAATATAAAGTTTAATTTTTCTTTTTCACTCACTTTGTCGTCTCTCTCTCTCGTTCTCTCTCGTCCTCTCTGCTTGTTTAGAATCTATATATATTTTTATAGCTCGTTTCTAGTCTTCCGACCACTCAAAGGTCTTTACACTACATGTCATTCACACATTTATACACTGATGGCACACCTTTCAGGATCAATTTGGGGTTTAGTGTCTTGGATGAGGACACTTTGACATGCAGACTGGTGGAGCTGGGAATATATCCGCAGATCGTCTGATTGGAAGACAATCCACTCTACTTCTGAGCCACAATAAAGAACATTAAATATCCACCTCTCATCCTGATATTGATACTACAGTACTTCCTGTAAACAGTAGAGAACACTGAACTGAATCTTTATCGTGTTTAGAGTACAACAGTAGGAATTCTATCCACTTTCACTGAACAAATGATCTTTGTTCTTTCTGATTGTACTTTAGTCCAGATTCATCATCAAAGAGGATTTTATTTTAACACAAATATTATTTTTCTTCTTGTTGATTGTTGTCTCTTCAGACTGAGTGTCTGTAACCTCTCAGAGAGAAGCTGTAAAGCTGTGTCCTCAGTTCTCAGCTCCCAGTCCTCTCGTCTGAGAAAGCTGGACCTGAGTAACAATGACCTGAAGAATTCAGGAGTGAAGCGTCTGTCTGCTGGAGTGAAGCGGCTGTCTGCTGGAGTAAAGAGTCCAAACTGTGAACTGGAAACTCTCAGGTCAGGATTCATCAATATGTTCCACTAATGACACCTTAATCCTGATTTACATTAATGGATAAACTCTTAACCTGCATAAGATTGTGTCTGTGCTTGCATGGTTTTAAACCGATTCCGTTTATTTTGTTTCCATTGTTTAAAGAAATATCAATTAAACATGTTTTATAGTCTTTTTCTTCTCACTCTGCTGTTATAACTTGAAATATCAGAGGATTCAGAGAGTTATGAGTAATGTCAGATTGTTGATGGACATTATTGTGCGTTTGGTTGTGACTAGAAAACAATCAGTAACAATGTTAATGTAACCTACAGTAGCCGACAGTATCTCAGTACTGCAGTAACCTTCCAGCCCTCACAGTTCCCTCAGATTATGTGACATGTGTGTTGTTTTGTGTGTTTGCAGCCTGTCAGGCTGTCTGATCACAGAGGAAGGCTGTGTCTCTCTGGTCTCAGCTCTGAGCTCCAACCCCTCCCATCTGAGAGAGCTGGACCTGAGCTACAATCATCCAGGAGACTCAGGAGTGAAGCTGCTGTTTGCCGGAGTGGAGGATCCACACTGGAGACTGGAAACTCTCAGGTATGAAGAGGCCTGCTGCAGCCACAGACAATCAGTCTGATAGAGGAGGTAGAGCTGGAAACGTGTTCTCTGTCTCACTGTCAGCCTGGTTAATATGACCCTGACACCAGTGGTGGGCCGTGCAATTCATACCTGGGCCTTCAGTGCTTTCCTACTACAGCTGAACCTCCTAATAACCTCATGACGCCACAGCTACGGATTATTTGTTTTGTGTAAAAATGAAGCTCAACACCTACAAATACACTAACTGCACGGTGCAGATACATGAATACGCGCATGACGGGATGCTGCGTCATTAACGGACAATGTATAAAGTCAAAATCAATTCTCAAAACTGCAGCACTAAAACAAGTATTTATCCGCACACTGAAGAGCCCGAGCCATTCAAATATTATTCACATCAGAGGGAACAATATGAACCATATCATAAAAACGACACCAAATGAACACGGTAACGCTCCTATCACTCCCTCCAGGAAATACTCAACACCGTAGTTCTTGTTAGTGACGGATTTATTCGTCTGTCAACACCAAGAGGGAAAATGAGTCCACTTGAAAACACATGAATCTTCAAAGTAGATCACGTAAACACTTTAACTTTAACACTTTAACTTTAACACTTTGCGCGGAGTATATAGACTTCTGCCACTTCACGTGTCTTCTTGTTGCTGTGCACCGACTAAATGTGTCCCCAGAGCAACATAGGACATAACAATAGTTCCTATCACATATTAAACCAAACAAAAATCCATCTTCATAAAAACAAGTTGTACAAATAATAATATATAAACGAGCATATTAAAACTACTGCGACGTACAAACAAACGCATTTAACTTACCAGAGCTGCTGTTCACTATTTAAAGACAAAGTCCATCCTCCTTTCTTTGTTAATAAAGAGTTTAATCCCACGGTTGTTCAGTACATCCGTGCGTTTTAGTTCAAAGTAAGAAGTCCTTCTGGATTCATGGACGCCAGTGAAGACAGTCGAGCCTCCCCAGTTGTATTTCTTGAATACGTTTTAATGCGTTTGAGGCTGAAAATGTCCGCTCGACAGAGGCAGCAGATATTGGGATTGTCACCGCCCAACATGTCAGGCTAGCCCACTGACCAATCACGTACTTGTAGGCCAGCTAGCAGGCTCTGACACGTCAAAGAATACGCCCAACATGTCAAACTAAAGATCTGATTGGTTGAACACGATGACAATCAACAATATCGTCCCCATTCACTTAAACTGCACATGGATTCACTTGTGAGTCTGCAGGCCTCGGGCCTCTCTTCTTCTCTCAAACTGTTTGTGTCCCACATCAGACCATCAATACAGACAGAAGTAGTCAGGGAACAGTAGCCAGGATGAGCCCAAACAGGGAGGGAAGGTGATTAACTGTTGTTTTTCTAGAGTGTTGTCTTGTTTCAACATTAGAAAATAGGACAGTGGTGTATCCTGACACGTTGACATCAATGCGTCAACGTCGTCAAGCTGCAGGTTTGTGGGCTCATATCAAACAATAGATTGATGCTCGTAATCTGCCACCAGTGTGTGTTTCCCTTTAGTCCAGAAATTATTGTGAAGAGACAAACGGACAAAGAAACAATCTGTTTAAACCGTCTTGATAAATCATCACAATAGGAATGTTTTTCTGTTTTAAAGGAGTTCAGCTTTACCTGGTTTGGTTTGTTTTGCACTGAGAGCCAGTTCCCTGGCTGATAAGAGTCGACTTGTTGAAACTACAGGTGACAGTCGGCCACAGACGCTCAGTGAAGAACCAACAGCTGATTGTGGACATGGTGTGTCAGAGCCCAAAGAGGTTTATTTAGGACTGGACCAAAGTTCTAGGGGGACACAGGCAGTGCTCTGTGTCTGCAGACGGACTTGAACTGTAATATTTTCACCCCCAGATTACAGATAATAGAAACCAGTGCTGACTGTTGCTAGGAGACGGGATGTGAACAGCTTTGTACATCCAACCATCCCCCCCGACCTCCTCCATCAGAGGGTTTGTGGTGCTGTAGTGATTTCAGGATACTTTCTCCTTTACTTCTGAGAGACAACAGTCATTATTACACAAACACAAGAGGTCGCTTGTCAGGACCAAAACATCAACAATCAATACTTCTATACTGACAACGGATCAGCTGACTGTGTGATGGTGAAGAGTCGTGTGGTGGTGATGAACCCACAGAGAACTGTCTCCATCTCTGCAGCTCTACACAGCTTTTTAGCCTCTTTTAGCTCCTAGTTTTGGTTCTGCAGCACATTTCCTGTTTGGTTCAGTCTCAGTGTTTCCAGCAGCAGCTGTTTTCATCCAACAAGCTGTGATGAAGCCACTGTTCACTACCTGCTCAGCAGCAAACAGCAGACAGACTCAGTTAGAGACGAGCTGGTGAACACAGTGGAGCATTTAGCAGCTAACAGCTAACTATACAAACGATCAGACTCCGACACAAGAAAACTAAACAAATCGAGACACAAGAACTCAAAACCAACATAAATCATCATCCTCCATATTGACCCTGCAATAACAATTAAATATGAATGAATATTGTCAGCGGCTAACTATACAGTCAGACTCAGCAACAAACCATGTCAACGAAAAAAAGGTATAATTTAAAGAATCTTTATTTTGAATGTGATAAAACAGCACAGTTGTAGATCATCATCCTCCATATTATACCTGTCACAACAATTCAACAATATTAAATATTGTGGACTTTTCACTGGTCACTTGGATCCTAAGGGTGTAAAACCTCCTAATATGGTTTTGGTATAGTCCTCTCCACTAAAATCCACAACAGGGTTCCAAACAGAGAAGAACCCGTTCATGTCTCCTTGGAGAACATGTGAGCCTCTCCAATGGGAGTAGTTGTAGAACATTATAAAGCCAACTTGAAACAGATGGTTTTGTGCCGTCTAGCCAATGCTGTCAGATTGATAACGTGCACAGAACCATAGAAGACTAAGAACTCTCTTGTATCTGTTTAATACCGGTGAGGCAGCGTCTAGGCCTAGGATGTTTTTCACGATTGCTTTCCATTGGTGATCAGTGATTGCAGTTTTAAGGTCTCGTTCCCATGATTGCCTGCTGCTGTGAGGACTTCTATTACTTCAGGAGAACAGTTTATGGTAAATGTAGCTGATTGTTCTCCTCTTCAGCTGACAGACCTGGTGAATGATTGTCTCTATCTGGTCCGTGACCTTCCTTATATTGAGCTATAGAGTTTAAGAAACTGTGAGTTTCCAGATGACCTCCGACCTCTCACTCTGACATACTCCATGTGAAGCACATCCACAACCTTCATGCTGCTGTTGTCAGTTTATAGTTTCTTTTACAAAGGTAACAAATACGTAGTACCGACTACATCTATCCTCAGAACCCTGAAGGAACATCAATAAATGGACAAAGATATTACACACTAGCTTTCAATCAGTCCTCTCATTGTATTCATGTTCTTCAGTGGCTGATTAACAACCCTTTTCTTACAGAGTGAAGTACACACATGCACACACACCTGATATGTTTAGTGCGTATATGTTCTCATTCACTGTGCTGCACTTAAACATCAAGTGTGCTGCTCTTCTCCCTCAGCATCCGATGCTATATATTGTTCTACTTCTACTCTCTGAGGAGTTTGAACTTCATCCTGAAACTCAGGAATCTTCCCAGGATGGTCCTTGGACCAGTTGAGCTTGTGTTGTGGTTTCTCTGTGTGGGGCTGAGTGAGCTCTCTCCATTACCGGGGGATTAGGAAAGTGTTCCTGACCCAAGAGGTGTAGGATCAGCTGCTGCACAAACCCAACGACATCCCGGCCTTCTGCCTTTTCTGGAGCTTTAACGAGACCAATGTTGGAGCGTCTGCTGTAGTTCTCCATTGAGTCCGCCTTCTGTTTCAGCTCTTTTCTTCTTCAATGGGACTGATGCAGGTTTTTAAGTTCTCAATGTCGTCTTCATGCAGCTGACTCTGTGTTGTACTGCAGTGGTTTGGTGTTTACCTCTTATATTATAATATAGAATAGATAATAATGAATATCAGCACCGTATTCATGGTTCAGTAGAAGCATCGAGCCGTGATATGAAGTCTGGTTTACTGGCTGATTGCGTCCATGAGCGACTGAAGGGAGACTTGACTTTGGTCGGCCATACTTTGGGTTTAGATGTCAGAGATTTCACAGGTAATCAGCTACTTGTTCACTAGTTTAAAGGTCGTACATCCGTTGGTTTGAACTTCTAGAGGTTCTATTAACAAAGTGACTCAGCCCATGCAGTGAGACTCACGCACGTGAGACCACGACCCGGAACCAACACGACTACTTTATAAGATGATAATATGTCACATGTTGTGTTTACAGCTTGTTCTCACTGAACCACAGGTGGACAAAGAAATCAATTGATGCAGGTTTAAACATGTGATTTACTGACTGACTGGTGGAGGAAACTGAGTGTGAAATGGATGATGATTGTCAATATAATCCTGATAATAATAGATCATGAATAAGTGAACATAAGGAGCTGTCGTCATGGGCCAATCAGAAGAAGCTCCAGAGAAGTACAAGAATATGAGCTGATGAATAATAAGTGCTCCATGTGAACATGAATAACAAAGCTCTGTGTATGAGAGCGATGTAATGTCCATGTTTCCATGCTGCTCTGACCCCCCTCCTCCTTTCAGGGTGGAGCCTGCTGGAGTCCGATGGTTCAGACCAGGTCTGAGGAAGTGTAAGTGTGCTTTGAGTTTGATTCATGAAAACAAAGCATCTTCAAACTGTGACATCACTCATTCACATCTCTGATGTCATCATCAAACACATGAGAGATTAATAACTGCAGCTGTATTGTGTCTTGTTCTCTCCATCAGATTCCTGTGAACTCACACTCGACACAAACACAGTACACAGATACCTCAAACTGTCTGACAACAACAGGGAGGTGACACGTGTGGAGGAGGATCAGTCATATCCTGATCATCCAGACAGGTTTAACTACTGGTATCAGCTGCTGTGTAGAACTGGTCTGACTGGTCGCTGTTACTGGGAGGTTGAGTGGAGAGGACACGTTTATATATCAGTGAGTTACAGAGGAATCATAAGGAAAGGAGACAGTGAGGACTGTGAGTTTGGAATGAATGATCAGTCCTGGAGTCTGGAGTGCTCTGGTGATGGTTACTCTGTCTGTCACAATAAGACACAAACACCCATCACCTCCTCCTCCTCCTCCTCCTCCTCCTCCTCTTCTCGTAGAGTAGCAGTGTATGTGGACTGTCCTGCTGGCTCTCTGTCCTTCTACAGAGTCTCCTCTGACACACTGATCCACCTCCACACCTTCAACACCACATTCACTGAACCTCTTTATCCTGGGTTTGGGCTCTGGCCTGGTTCTGGTTCCTCAGTGTCTCTGTGTTCTCTGGAGGAGGGAGAGTCTCCTCCTGCTACAGAAACCTTCTCTCTGCTGACCAGATAGTTCAGTGTGTACAGGATCACACACAGCTGATGTTAGTTAGGAGAATGTGGGTAGGAGTTTATCCTCAGGGTGGTGTTTGTAGTGTTCTCTTTCCAGTATGGCTAGAGGTTGATGAAACAATACTCTGAACAGAGTGATGGAACTTCAACAAGCTTCCTCTCATTCTTGAAGGTCGTACATCTCATGTGTCCAAACAGAACATCATGTATTCCTTGTCCCCGGAGAGAGCAAGTCTCACTATATTACAACCCTCTCTGATCTCTGAATGAACATAGATGTGTTATTAGCAATACTATATATGAAGTGAAATAAACAAGTCTCCTTATTCTAACCTCAAAGTGTCCGTGAGTCTTTTCTTCTTCTACTAACAATAGAAACACAAACTTCATGACACTTTTAATGTGTTGATGATGTTTAACCCCCATGTAGTTTAACCATCAAGAGGACATGGGAGCAAGTCAAACCTAAGCACACAAACATGATTCAGAATGGTGAGTCCATACAATATGTGCCATGGTAATGTATTGAACACATCCAGAAGTTTCTTAAGCACCAAATAAACTTTACGAACAGCACGGCATGCAGCGGCATCGCCCACACTGTACAATAATGTACCACTCGCTCACAGCTCACGGCTCTGATCCAGTCTGTGAGACGGTCAATGCTCGGCTGTGTGTTCACCATGTATGACTCCAGAAGGTCTTGTTCATCAATGATTCCTTGTATCAGAATCGATAGCGCTCATACAGGAAGTCATCATGATGTGATAACGGATCTTGGCGATGTCGAAGAACTCTCTCCTATAAAACGCTAATCTAACTAATATCGCTCCTTCATCAATGGGATGATGAAGGGAGATGACATTTGTTTTCCAGCGCAGGCTCAAACTTATGGATGTGTTGCTATGGTGATTTTGCTAAACTTGCTTCGTGGAACCGAAAAGCCTGATTTATGTAATCTTAACCTGAAAATGATCCGGTTAACTCAGTTAGCCACGTACGAGGAACGGGGCCCTGGTTCTCTGACGACACCAGCTCTCCACCAATCACAGCTCCTCAGGGGCGCCTCTTGTGGTGCCTTCAGGTGCTGTAGGAAATCTCTTATATTAACGTTTTTATTTTGTGAAATAAAATACGTTTTTACATGAAATATCAATAGAATAACATTAAAAATCAAGTTACATGAGATCAAGTTAAAATGTCAACGAACTCTGTTATTGATTACTTACATCACTTTTATATGTTTTAAGTCTATAATCTATTGTTCTGTAATCTGAACACTGATCTTTGATATTTGATCTTCTTCTTGTGAACTACTTTTTCTTTTTGTTCTTTTCTTTTAAAAGCATCAAATGTAAAACATGTCACATGTGAAGTCACTCATATATTCACATGTGAACTGTGAGACAACACATGTACAAAAACATGTATTTAAATAGTTTAAATGTAAACTACTTCAAACCACTTTAAAATAAACTCTTTCCAGTGAAGAAGCTCATGAGAAGCGGTTGAAAGCTCTCATAAAGCTCATTGAAAGGACTTTGATTAAAGATTTATTTACATGTGATGAAGTAAAATATCACATTTATCTATTTTAACATATCTACTCTCAACACTTAAAGTTAGTTTTTAATTTGGTTTTCTCAAATAAATGAGTTTTCATAACAATGAAAAAGGTCTTTAAAGCACTCATAATGATATGACAGTGTTATTAGTACACCATAGCATATTATTATTGTACTCATGATAAGAAGAGAGAGAATCACACACAAGTTTTTTCACTGCTTCAATTGATTGAATGTCTGATTATGAATAGTATACATACTGATCCATACACAGATTCACACACACATATTCAAACTCCGAGTTCTATATGGTAATCTACACATACATGTATATACACATGTATAGTATGATACATAAGCGCATACAGTACATATATCCTCATAAGTATCTATTAATTCCTATCAATTAGATAGTCTTCGGGCTTGTTTTATCTACTTATTCTGAAAGAGTTGAGATGAATATTTTCTCTATAAGATCTCATTGATGATGCATTCCATTAAGCCTACTGCCGCACATTTAAAGACATATCATCTGATTGATTGGGGTGATGAGGCACTTAAATGAACTCTCAACTCTGACTATCCTACGGGGCTCTACTCTGGCTGTAGCTCTAACCGTGAGAAAGACATAAGTAATGAAAATTAAGACTTTTTGTTACCCTCAAAATTGTAAAATTAAAAATGAATGAAAATTAAAAATGTTGAATTAGAATTTAAATCCTGGATTAAAATTTAAATCGATGGAAATGAAAATGCTGGATTCAAATTAACTATGGAAGTGAAAATATTGAACTAAAACTAAAATGAACAATTTAAGTCAAAACTTTGAATTGTAATTAAAATTAACAACCGAAGAAGTATAATTAAAATGATCAATGGTAGTTAAAATGCTGAATTAAAACCAAAGTCAACAACTGAAGTTAAAAGGTAAGCTTAAAGATCATAGAATCAAAAACAATGAATATCAGAAGTTTATCTCCAAAAAACTCACTCTATTGTAATGTATCTACTAATACACTGGATGACGTACTACTTTTAATTACAATACATTTATTCCAATATAGTTTATTTGTTAGTTCTAAAGTTATTACCTCTTTGGGTTTCTGGGTAATATAGTTTTCAGTAATTACCAAGCAATTACTCCTCCTGGCCGCTAGGCGGCGGAGTTGTTTCTTTTTCTTCTTCTACGGTTTAAAAAGAAATAGCGGATATGGCTGGAGTTAAGCAGATGTGATTGAAATTAGCTCGTAGCTAACACGCTAAGCTATGCTAACTACAAAACGTGGCTTCATTAAACATACACAAAACTCCGTAGTTCTAACTCAAAAGCTCTCCGAAATCACACACTTTATTTCCACTAGACCGTGCTTTGGCCCTTCCACCAATGCACCGGTTATTTTCTTTATAATCTCCTCTTTTATTTAACGTTAATTATCTAAAGTAAGCACCGGAGCAGGCCTTTGGCTCCCGGCTTCAAACAATTCATTCACACCCTACGTTACTCACAGGTTTAGATTCACTATTATATGTAAGAAACATAGAACTGAGCTCCAGTGGCGCAATCGGTCAGGGCGCGGTACTTATAAGACAGTACTCTGTAGTCATGCCGAGGTTGTGAGTTCAAGCCTCACCTGGAGCATTTATATAGTTTGATGGACAACACAGTGTTAATATTACCTCTTTATGTGAAGCAGCTGCTGGATTCAGAGCCACCAGTCAATAGTAACCAAATTATCTTCTAATCAGTAAACAACATGAAACTCTCCAATAGAAGACAATTCTAGAGCTGTACAGATTAGGTGGAAGGTGAACATTTCTACTGCAGAAAACTGTTTGCCTCCAATGTGCCAAATCCAGCATTTAAATATCAATGTGGTAGATGCAGGCACACCTTGGAGGTGACACTCTGATTGGTTTAATTCCTGTGATGAGGCCAAAACACCACACAGTGTCACACCAGCAGCTACGTCATCAACACACACTTAGAGTGATCACAGGTTTAGATTCACTATTATATGTAAGAAAAGCAGAAATGAGCTCCAGTGGTGCAATCGGTCAGCGCGCGGTACTTATAAGACAGTACTCTGTAGAGTCATGCCGAGGTTGTGAGTTCAAGCCTCACCTGGAGCATTTATATAGTTTGATGTGTTTAAAGCATGGAGCTATTAACTGTACATGTTGTTTAAACTGTAAACATTATGGTTTAGTTGTGGCAACAGTGAACAAACGGTATCGAACTTCTTCCTTCAAACAGAACGTAAACTTCTGCTATTTGTCTTTAACACTTCCTCCACTGAAGAAGGAACGCTTCAACTTGTGGAAGAACTCATTTCTTTCTTATTTTTTCCCTTCAGGTCTGGTTCCCTCTAGTATTTGGGCTAAAACTTTAAACAAGGTGCAAATCTTAACCTCGACCTGTCAAGTCCCGGAGAGATGAAATACTTGTTGCTCATTGTTGGTCCAGACAGGAAGACTTCCTGCTGTTCATCAGGTACAACATGTTTCATTTCATGCTTTAGAGACACAAAAGGGACGAATGACACGTTTTTACAGATCTGAACTTTATTACATCACTACATTTAGCAACAATTCAAGGTGGAAGAGGAGTTATATAGAAAACAACATTGATGACAGCATTGTGTCACTATCGGCCTTCACTGGTGTATTATGTTGTCAACATGTCTTTGGATGACAAAACAGTCTCAATCCACCACAAACGTTCTTATTTCTCACATATTTCCGGCCCTCCGGCCTCCATGATCATCCGCCTCGTGGTCCACACCGAGTCATCGGCGTACTCTCCCACTCTACCAGATGGTGCGTTTCACACCCGCCCAGATCGAGCGTTTGATTCCCTGCGCGGCCCGCACGTCGTCCCAGTTTAGCCGGGTGTTGGGTATCTCGTCCCGGGGCTCCGGCTCGGGTCGGGCCCCGTCTCTGGGACTCGCCACCACCACGGGCAGAGGGCCCCGCTGAGACTGGTACTCCACCACGTGGAGCTGCTTCTTGTCGGCCAGCTTCTGGTGGATCTCCTGCCGGTGTGGAAGAAGAAGAAGGCGGACGTTAGTGAGAGGAATAGAAACCGATCCTCCCTTTATTTCTTGTTTAAAACTCTCCGCTAGGACTTCACCTGGTTGGCTAACCCGGTGAAGAGGGCCCTGGTGATGTTGAGCAGGTTGACCGATCCTTCCACTTTGCAGTAAATGTCCTTGATGCCGATCAGCTTGCACAGAGTGATGACGGCGCGGTGGCAGTGCAGACCGTAACCTGCAGAGACACAAGAAATATCAAACATATAGAGCAATAGAGCCTTCTAGCCTTCTAATAATCAGCAGGTTACATGTGAACATTTGACTACACAAGAAAGCATATATTCAGCATATAAATACAAATGTTTAAATATCATTATTATCTTTTAATATTTATTTCCTTATCGTCTTTTTTTTCCAGGAATCTTCTTGGAAATGATTTGGACTCGTTGAAGCGTTACTTGACTGTAAATATACAGTCTAATACATCTTTATAATCTTTATTCTATCAACAGAGATTTAAAGGAGACGTACCGTCGTTCTGTTTCTTCATGCGGAGCGTTGTCCTCTTGAACTTTGACTGGATGTCATGATAAACTGTTGAAGAGAAAAACAATAACTGGATTATAATCAAAGGATGTGGACAAAGTAGAGAACAATTCAATTCAAAACAACTTTATTAATCCCACGAGGGAGAAACTCCCTCTTAATAATATTCTTTTGTATATGTTTGTATATGTAGGAATGTGTATGTATGTGTGTAATGTACATATATATATATATGTACATAGCAAATATATATCTAAATATATATATTTGTCAGATTATTATTAATATTATTGCTATTATTGTTTATCATATGCATTGCTTTTTGAGGTCTCATGTCAGGGACTGTTCTGTTAAAAATATGAAATTAAATAAAAATAAAAAATAAAAGTTGTAAATGATGGCGGTTAGTTTTACAAACAGGTGAAACAAAACGACGTCCTGACGGCAGCAGAGAGGAGAAGAAGAAAATGTTTGCTGCTTGTTGTCCTCCCTCAGGTCAGGTGTGTCTCTACCTGTCCACCAGATGTCCAGCGCCACAGCTGTCTGGATGTCTGTCTGTCTGTCTGATGTCTCCTCCAGACATCCAGTTAGCATCTAATGAGCTTCATGAGGTCGGTGTAACACAGAGGAAGAGAGGCAGCAAAAGAAGAAGAAAAAGTGGAGCTTGGAGGATTCTTCCTGCTGGGTGGAGATCTAAATGTCTCTCACTCTCTCTCTCTCTCTCTCTCTCACACACACACACACACACACACACACACACACTAGAGGGAGCTGAACATGTGCTGAGGCTGCAGGAGGTCCAGGCTCAGCGGGTGTTTTTCTGTGTGACTCACGAACGGCGACAAAGTAAAAAAAGACAGAAAAACAAAAACAAAAAATAAATCTCCTTGAAACACTTTTTATATCCCAGAGAGAGTTTTCACTCCAACACAACACTGACAGTCAAAGAAACTGAAAATTGTTGTTTAAATGTATTCAAACTGGCTTTGTATTGTTCATTCACTGAAGCCACATGAATATCCACTAACAATGCTGGAGGCTGGGAACACTGGAGCCAACAACCACCACAACAACTGGAAGGTTTGCTTTTCCACCAACGCGTCCCGTCTACTGGTCCAGATGTTGGACATCACACAAACTGTTAATCATCTGGAGGAAGTAAATCACCAGAACCTGGACGTTAGAAGTTAGAAGTCAAACTAACAGGTAGAAAAACGAAAATGATCGAGAAGCCGACTGACCTTCACAGAATTCGATGTGATGACAAAGACAGTGAGACCCTCCCCCCCCCCCCCCCCCCCCCCCGCCAAAAAAAAAAGATGGACGACCGGGACGAAGACGTAAACAAACAAGCGATCTCATGACGGTCCAGACAGGTAACAGCTGGTGGAACAGTGGGAGCTGGAACGTGGAACCATTTCACTGGGTTTTTCGTTCTTTCTATGAACTTGCACACACACACACACACACACACACACACACACACACACACACACACACACACACACACACACACACACACACACACACACACACACACACACACACACACACACACACACACACACACACACACACACACACACACACACACACACACACACACACACACACACACACGCTGCTCGCCTGGTCTCGGGCCAAAGCAGGAAGCTAACTCTCTCTGATGACTCACTCACATTCATCTTTCTGGCTTTGCTCTCCAGCAGCACAAAATAAAAAAATAATCAAAGCTGCGAGCATTGATCGGGCCCTCGCATCTTCACGCATGTCGAGGGTTCTGTCAGGACTCTGGTTGATGAAGCCATTCGGTTCGGTGACCATCAGACACTGCATGCACGAGTTAGACGGTACTTCCTGTGGTACCAGCGGCGTAGCCAGGTCATTTTGCCAGGTCTCGATTGTTTTGAGTGTATCTCCGAATACAATCATAAATGCAAGCCTGTAAAGTTTGACAAAAAGACGATTTTTTGTGAATGCGCTTTAGTGTAACAGACTGTCAGAGTAAATGCAGGTCTCAAAAACGTCATACAATAAAAAATGGCCGACTTCCTGTTCGGTTTAGTGAAACATTTTTTTCACTAAAAGGATTTTTTTGTACGTCCCATCACGTTCCACATACCTACCACATTTCACACAGCTAGGTGAAACCTGGTGTTGGGGCTACTCAATAGAAGGGCTATCGAGCCAATATTTCATACCGCGGCTGGACCCCAATCAGAATGCAATTTTCGCAAATTCTGGCTTGCGTGCCAAATTTTTAAAACTTTCCAGTATCCCAAGCTCCTCCTTTTTGCGACGAAACCGTTACGATAATAATAATACTAATAATAAACATTAGAATAACAATAGGTCCTCCGCTCCGACTACGTCGGTGCTCGGGCCCTAAAAAGTATCAGCGCTGTCTTTGACTCTCGTACCGTCTCTTTCTTTTAAATTGAGTCGCTTGTGTGAGTGTAGCAGGTGACTGAAGGGGGGGCAGCTGTGGACGAGGGGGGAGGAGTGTTAGAGATAAAGTTCACACAGAGATTCCACAATTCTGCCGTAAAGAAGATCCAAATGTTGTTGCAGGTTAGCTGCTAACTGCTGCTAGCTGCTGCTAACTGCTGCTAGCTGCTGCTAACTGCTGCTAGCTGCTGCTAACTGCTGCTAACTGCTGCTAGCTGCTGCTAACTGCTGCTAACTGCTGCTAGCTGCTGCTAGCTGCTGCTAACTGCTGCTAACTGCTGCTAGCTGCTGCTAGCTGCTGCTAACTGCTGCTAACTGCTGCTAACTGCTGCTAGCTGATGCTAACTGCTGCTAGCTGCTGCTAGCATTCTTTTTGAGTTTAAAAGTGAGGATAAGAAAGATGTTTAGAGTCACTCACTGGTCTGGTTGTTGTAGCGCTCTATGTAGTACAAGTAGTGGATCGCTCTGTTCTTCGCCTGCAGATCACACAAACACACGTTTTCATTTAAATATTATTATTATTATTAACATCACAGTTCGGAAGTCGTAGACAGATTGTATTAGTATTAATTATTCTGTATATTATTATAGCTCTGTGATAAAGTCTTTATACGTTGGAGAGAGTTTTGGGGTTTAAATCAGATAATCGAGTAGAAGAGTCCAAATATGTAATTATTCAAAAACGGGTTGACCTTCTTTTATTACAGAAACCTGACGGGAACAAATGTCAGTATATTAATCTATATAGTGATATAATTATTTGTTATTGTTGTGTATAAAATGATAAA
>JAVDOI010000087.1:306185-308685 GCA_032191485.1 Leptoclinus maculatus | reverse complement strand
ACGTTCTATTCTCTTAGAAGTAAAGTGGCCATCTTTGTTTTAGTTCAGATAACCACGATATCGAGCAGCATTAACTTCCTGCTGTGGTTTATTTTAACCATCTGAATTATACAAAGTCTTCACGAGCTGCTGCAGGATTTTATTCCTTCATAAAGACGAGCGAGGATGTGAACTTTTAACAGCCTGCATCACAAACACAAAGCGATGCTTTTAACAGATGAATAAGCGCGCTGTATTAATACATAAATTTCACTTTAGATATTATATTTTGCTCGTGTCTCCAGGGAGCGCCGCTCGGCCGTTAATCCAATTTAAAGTTCCGTCTGATTTCAGCCAAACTTTCAAGGTTGTTGACTTCCGAGAGAGAGACGGAGAATACAAAAAAAAAGAGAAAGAGGCAAAAACCCTGGAGCGCCGCTGCCGACGCTCCATCTCTGTTAATGAAAGCAGCGAGTCCTGTCCAATGGCTGCTGTACCTGGAGAGAGGCCACGGACATCACTCCTCTCTGCTCGCTGCAAGCAGCTCCTCTCCTTTAAACATGTTGCTGTTTCTAGAGAAGGAAGCTGGATTTATAGCGCTGTGTTCCTTACAACACATACAAAAGATTACATGTAAGATTTAAACATATTATTTAAATCATTAACTTATCAACTGACACACTGGAGACGTTTCATAGCATGAAGTAATAATCCTTAGAGTAGGTATAATGACTCTGCAGTTAATATTGTTATTAAAAGGTACAATGTGTAACATGTAGCCACCTGCTCTACACCACCAGGGGGCAGCATGTTCACCTCTACTACCTGCTCCAGACAACCTAAATGTACAGACTTATTCAACAGAAAGGAACCAACAGCAAGAAAACACAAAATACAGCCGGTCAAAACGACACGCTATAGTTTACGCAGCAACCTCCACCTTAAAGCTGCATTCTCTCTAGTGTCCACCAGGGGGCGACTCCTCTGGTTGTATAGAAGTCTATGAGAAAATGACTCTACTTCTCTCTTGATTTATTACCTCAGTAAACATTGTAAACATGAGTTTATGGTCTCAATCTCTAGTGTCAAGTCTTCTTCAATACAGCATGATGTTCATTTAGTACATTATGGTCCATTTAGGTGTGTATGGTAAGAGGCCTAAATTGTCTCCCTGCTGGGTCTAAGCAAGCAGAAGAAAAAGACGCATCGAGTCGGATTTGAACCCGTGACCCTGCGGTGAGGAAACTCTGCAAGAGACGGAGCTCCAGAACTACAACACAACTTTGGCTCTACTGCTTCACTTTCTCCTCTCTTTACTTTACTTTTTAATTTCCTCTCTCGCCTCCCGACTTCATAACTCCTCCTCCTAACTCCTCCTCCTCCTCCTCCTGTGTTCACTAATGGCATGCCGGCATCGTCCTTGGAAGACCAGCCTTTTATTCCAGTAAACCTTTTTCATTTCATTAGCCCGGAATTTATAGTGCACACACCCAGAGAGACACACACACACCCAGAGAGACACACACACACACCCAGAGAGACACACACACACACACACCCAGAGACACACACACACACACACACAGACACACACGCACTATATTTATAGAGGGAGATGGCACCATAAAAGCTTCAGTCAGTTCCGAGGGGGAAGCCTAATGTAGGGGACACCACTCTTATTTATGCAGACAGGAGGGCTGGGGAAGACTATCAATGTGACACACAGACTGATGTGTGTGTGTGTGTGTGTGTGTGTGTGTGTGTGTGTTTGGAATAATCAAACACAAACACACACACACACACACACACGTTTGATGCAAATAAAAGGGGGTGAAATTAAATTAGACCTCGGATGTTTCGGTATAAATAGCAGCTCAATACTTATATATACTTACCTATAAGTGTGTGTTTGACAGAGAGTTGATGTACAGAATGTGTGTTTGACTGAATGTGTGTGTGTGAGTGACCTTGTGGCATTACCCCCATTAGTTCAGTAGGGACGGTCCATTAGTGCTAATTGAATTAAGATAAAATACAGGCGGACAGAGAGAGAATCTAAATGAAGTGCGTTCATACAGCTCATCTTATCTCAGTGTGTTGGGGAGGACGGCTGCTTCTGCTCCTGGGTTTTAGTAATTATCTCCGCTAGGCGGAGATTATGTGTGTGTGTGTGTGTGTGTGTGTGTCTGTCTGCGGCTAATCTTACATTCTACTGGACCCATCAGTCTAATGCTTTCTGTGCTTTCTAAGAACCCGATCACGACGAGACGCATCGTCCACAAAACCGTTGTTTTGCAAAAAAGAAGTCAGATTGTATAGAAGTCTATGAGAAAATGACTACTTCTCTCTTGGTTTATTACCTTTTTGTCTCTAACTGTCCTGTCTATTACTCCATTTCTATGTAACATCAATTGAGATGAAAAAGATGTGGACAGACGCACACACACACACACACACACACACACACACACACACACACACACACACACACACACACACACACACACACACACACACACAC
>JAVDOI010000087.1:256185-303685 GCA_032191485.1 Leptoclinus maculatus | reverse complement strand
CAACCAATCAGATCTTTAGTTTGACATGTTGGGCGTATTCTTTGACGTCCCTTTGGCACCGAGGTAGCCTGCTAAGTACGTCAGCATTAACATGCGCCGTGATTGGTCGGTGGGCCAGCGTGACTAATGTGAAATTGAAGGAAACTGGCAGAAGTTAGTTGGAGTAGTAAGAGTTCAAATTGAAAGATATGGAAGAAATTATAACATTATAACAGCAGCCTGACTCAGCCAGGAAAAGGATTTGTATGAACGGTGTTCCTAGCTGACAGCGTCGCACATTTTATGGCTGAACGTGTTTCATTTTAACTGAGCGTCTTGATGTTCGGAGCTACGCTACGCTAACCTGAGGACGCCATAGCACGGCAGGACACTACGGTGCTTTTGAAAACTTTTGGAGAAACCCGAGTGGATCTACAGATCAACGAACACGTTCGCAGGGAAACGGAGCCGGTCGGGGCCGGCGGAGGTGGGATCCCGGCCCCGCTGCGAACCGGCCGCCGTAGACCGACGAAATACAACTGGAGGCTCGACTGTCACTGGCGTCCATGAATCCAGAAGGACTTCTTACTGGAACTGAAACGATGTACTGGGATTAAACTCTTTGTCAACAAAGAATTCGGTAAGTGACAAACTGCGTTTGTTTTTTTACATCTGCAGCAACGTTTTTATGAATACTATTTGAGTGGCTCGTGCTCTTGTGTGGTGGAATGCGTGGATCCGCTGCAGGTCTGCTGGATTGATGAGTCATGCTTTGTTGTCATATGAATATATGCGACTGGTTCTTATGACTTTGTGGTTGTCATTGTGTTCATTACGTTGATTTGACTATGCATTGTCCGTTAATGACGCAGCGTCCCGTCATGCACGGATTCATGTTTCTGCACCGTAGCTGTTCAACTGTAGTAGGACAGCACAGAAGGCCCAGGTATACAATGCACGGCCCGCTACTGCGAAAAATAAACCAAATATAATCTTAAAATTGTGATATTTCATCGAAAACATTTTATTAGTGATTAGTTCGTACCTAGTTCAGCGATTAGTTCGTACCTAGTTCAGCGATTAGTTCGTACCTAGTTCAGCGATTAGCTCGTACCTAGTTCAGCGATTAGTTCGTACCTAGTTCAGCGATTAGTTCGTACCTACTTCAGCGATTAGTTCGTACCTAGTTCAGCGATTAGCTCGTACCTAGTTCAGCGATTAGTTCGTACCTAGTTCAGCGATTAGTTCGTACCTAGTTCAGCGATTAGTTCGTACCTAGTTCAGGGATTAGTTCGTACCTAGTTCAGCGATTAGTTCGTACCTAGCTCAGACTGCATCTCCTGCTGCTCACTCTCCCCTCGTCGGCTCATGCTCTGCAGAGTCCCGTCCTTCAGAACCGGAGCGTTCAGACCGGGCCACAGAAACCCACCACGACCTGAGGACATGAAGACATGACGAGAGGAATCAGAAACACAAGAGAAGAAAACATACAGAACTACTCCCAAGTCTTTATTTCTTATCCTTGAACATGGAGATGTGAGAGAGTAGAAGGAAGTACTTAAGTACATAATAAGTACACAATCTACCACAGATGTACTTGAGTTTATTTAGGGTGTTTGCAGGTTTCAGAAATAAAATTTGAAGAGTTTAAAATTTGCCTAAACACATTTTTACCTCACAAATATCAGCTCTGAAGAACACGATAAATCAACAAAGAAGAAGATTTTTAGCACTTCTGAACAAAAAACCCACTGTAAACAAACACGATTTCTGCATTAGAGATTTAAATGAATTATATTTAGTGAGTTTATTAACTCTTAACTGCTCCTGTGACAGACAGACAGACAGACGGACGTCTCACCCTCTCCGATGTTCTGTCCTCGGTTCAGGTCTCTCTTCAGTTTGCGTTTGGTTCTCTTCCCTCGACCCTTCCTGGCTCCAGAACCCGACTCCGCCAACACACCTTTCCACAACTCCTCAGCCGTCACTGTAATAACACACACACACACACACACACACACACATATATAAACAAACACACACACACACACACACACACACACATATAAACAAACACACATGCACCACAAGCAAAATCCAAGTAACAACAACTAAAATCAAATCAAGAGAATGCATGGAATATAAAGTGTTAAAGGACAGTGGGTCACTGATGAGTCATGATGTTGTTGCTCCAACGAGGGGACAATAGGGGTATATTTTTTGGGGGGGGGGGGGGGGGAATTTATCTTTTCACACACTCACACTTGTTGAAGAAGCTGCCGTGTCTGGTCTGCTGCCATGCCGTAGCAGGAAACAGAGCAGCTGCAGGGTTTCTCTGCAGAGAGGCAGCCGAGGCTCGACTCACCAGCTGGGACACCTGAACGCCTCCTGAAGGAGGAGACAGACGTCCACCGAGAGGACAGACAGGATGAATCACGGTGTGATGGTTCAACATGCAGAGACACAGAAACATCCGGTTTAGGGTTAAACTGTCACCCACCATGCTGATATCTACTTTTTATTAAAATAAATGTGTAAGCTGAGAACCTCCCAGGGTTCTGTCTTGGTTCCCACATTGTTCTACCCATTAACAGACAGTAGAAGAAGAAGACAGTGAGGAAAGTAAAGCCTGATAACAGAGCTTCTAGCTATAATACAGTGATTATTTCTAGTTGTAAATATGCCGAATTAAAAGCATGATCTCATTCATTGCATTAAAAATAACACTTATTTTCTCAGATGTGTCTACTTTTAATAATAAGCATGGCGGCGTTAAATTCACACAATTGTGAATGAAGTTTGGCGGAGGAACTGCATACGTCATTTTAAAGGGTACTTTGGGATTCTTTCTATTCACCATGAACAACACTGCAGTAAAACCATCAGTACTGATATTCACATGCTTTAGACATTGTGACATTAATAGTACAACTATTGACGCTATGGAAGCCCTGCAGTAACGACAGGCTGGTCCAGGATCAGTTATCAGAACTGATTTAACTAAACAAACAAACAGGAAACAAACAAACAGTAAACAAACAAACCGATAAACACACGGAGCTGTTTAACGAAGCTGTGCAGGACAAACAAAGAGAGATAATTCACCTCCGAGTGTGATGCGGAGGGCACAGCACAGCCGTATGGACGCCGCCATGTTGGATTTATGAAGGGTCCTTCAAAGGACAACAAGGCGTCTAAACTATGCCTGTTGAAGAAAAAGGGAAATACACACGATCTGTTTTTTACATCTGGATTATTTAATATTCAGATTTTTAACAACATTAATAATAGTATTATCTCATTTAAATATGCAGTGAATATAGGAGTCGTTTAAAAAATATGACATGTTTTTGCCAAAATAATTAAATAATTTGTTCTCTTGTTCCAAACTATAAATATGTTATTACGTTAGAGTCAGAATACATGTTGATCATTCTCAGTTAAAGCATCCCGAAAGATCAAAGTGAATCTACAACAGAGTAAAAAGCATGATGAGCTGCATTATTATATAAAACACAGTCTGTGAATAATTTCAACATGAATGAAATGTTCTCAGATCCTCGAGGAAAACAATCAGAGGAAGAAGAAAAACAAATGAAGAGACTTTTCTGTTGATTGGCAGTAAATACCCCCCCCCCCACAGAGCTTTGGTTTCCCGTCTCTTCTGATATGAATTATCACATCAAGAGGAGACGAAACAAGATGATTATAATGTGGAGAAGCTGCTGCAGGTTTGTTTTTTATAAAAGAAGAGAAGAAGAACTCGTTAATCAATCACACGGCTGGAGTCACATAGTGAACCTGATGAGAGGATCAGACTGTAGTAAAGTCAACACTGCATGTCTCTTCTTCAGTGGTGGAAATAACTACTTACTCAAATAAAGTATTTCCAATTGTTGCTACTTTCTCTACTACAGAAGTATTTAAACATTGTCATAATGAATTATCATACGATTAATGAGGGAATACACAGATTAAGATTCATTTTCTGCTGGTTTTTTTGTTCTGTGCCGGATTGACCAGAACGGGATGAACTCAGGGCGTCTGACCTCCCTTCTCCCTCATGTATTTGTGTATTATTCAGTGATAACACGTCATGTGTACGCACATGTATGTGAGTCTCTGAGCGTGTGCAGCAGGCCGCCCATCAGCACCTCCAGCCTGTGCACATGATTGCCACACAGCAGACCGATTATCCACCGCATGACTCTCAATTTGACCTTATTCATGATAATTTCCTCAATAATACAGCTTTTATTTCCCCCGATACAGTGGAGAGCTGCAATCAGAGAGCCGCTGAAGAGAAGACGGCCTTCCAGCTGTGTGGCAGCGTGAGGTGAAAGCTGCTGCTCAAAGAATCCTTCTCCTGCACTAACTTTTCTCCTCAATAATTGCCCCGTAATGACAGCTTCATCCAGGCCTTCATGTGAAACAGTGAGTCACTTCTCTCGGCTCTGTACAGCAGCAGGCGGAGGAGTGAAGACTTGTTTTAGGTAAACACAGTGCTGCAGGAGTTCAGTAAGTTTGTCTCGGAAATACAGAAGTGCAGCTCACGAGAAAATGGTGGAGATGCAGTTTGAGCAGCGACTGAGTGGGACGTTCACAGAAAGGTCATCTGTTCGTCTGCTGCATGGAATATTAAAGTATATCATCTGGAGATGTTCAGTTGGAGGAATCATTTTGTGCATTCAGGATGTAAACGTCTGTTTGGTGCAAGGAGCTGTGATGAGATGACAGGTGAAACATCACACAGCAGGCTTTACTCATGAAAGAATTTATCAGGAACAAAGAATCAGTCAAACTGATGCCCACCTGCTTGTTTACCCGAAAATCTATTCATTCAATTTAAAAAAATGTTTCGTTAAACTTTCATATGAAACTTTTCTGGTCTTTGTCGTTAAGAGCAATAAGGGACGAGTCGTCAGCTGAGCAGAAGAAACGAGGCCGAGAGCAGCGAGGAGAGGACTGATGAAGAGGCCTGATGAAGAGGACTGATGAAGAGGCCTGATGAAGAGGACTGATGAAGAGGACTGATGAAGAGGCCTGATGAAGAGGACTGATGAAGAGGACTGATGAAGAGGACTGATGAAGAGGCCTGATGAAGAGGACTGATGAAGAGGACTGATGAAGAGGACTGATGAGGACTGATGAAGAGGACTGATGAGGAGGACTGATGAAGAGGACTGATGAGGAGGACTGATGAGGAGGACTGATGAAGAGGACTGATGAGGACTGATGAAGAGGCCTGATGAGGAGGACTGATCAAGAGGACTGATGAGGAGGACTGATGAAGAGGACTGATGAAGAGGACTGATGAAGAGGACTGATGAGGAGGACTGATGAAGAGGACTGATGAAGAGGACTGATGAAGAGGCCTGATGAAGAGGACTGATGAGGAGGACTGATGAAGAGGACTGATGAAGAGGCCTGATGAAGAGGACTGATGAAGAGGACTGATGAAGAGGACTGATGAAGAGGACTGATGAAGAGGCCTGATGAAGAGGACTGATGAGGAGGACTGATGAAGAGGACTGATGAAGAGGCCTGATGAAGAGGACTGATGAAGAGGACTGATGAAGAGGACTGATGAGGACTGATGAAGAGGACTGATGAGGAGGACTGATGAAGAGGACTGATGAGGAGGACTGATGAGGAGGACTGATGAGGAGGACTGATGAGGAGGACTGATGAAGAGGACTGATGAAGAGGCCTGATGAAGAGGCCTGATGAAGAGGACTGATGAAGAGGACTGATGAAGAGGACTGATGAAGAGGACTGATGAAGAGGACTGATGAGGACTGATGAAGAGGACTGATGAAGAGGCCTGATGAAGAGGACTGATGAAGAGGACTGATGAAGAGGACTGATGAGGAGGACTGATGAAGAGGACTGATGAAGAGGACTGATGAAGAGGCCTGATGAAGAGGACTGATGAAGAGGACTGATGAAGAGGACTGATGAAGAGGACTGATGAAGAGGACTCACAGGCCTTAAGAGAGAGAACGTCTCTAACGCGTTTGTTATTTTGTCCCCAAACGAAGGAGGCACGTCGGTCTTTAAATGCTGTTTTATTGTTATCCTCAAATAAATGAATAAATAAAGAACTCCAGTTTAAAACCAGCTCAGACACAAATAGAGGAAAGTCCTCTTGTGTTCATGAGTAAAGGTTCACAGTGACGGAAGTTATATTCAACTTGAACTGCACGTCTCCTGGTTAGAGAGAGACTTGGTACCACGTCTACCTGATGAATCTGTGACCTCCTCACACCTCCTTCAGATCTTCCTCCAGCGTACGTTTGGCTCAGATATGTGCTCAGATTTGAACGCATGTTATGGGACAACAACAGATCGTGTGTTTGACCTTCACTTATAGTTCAAACCTGATGAAGAGCCTGATGAAGGAGAGCAAGACAGAAAGAGAGAGAGACCAACTCCTCCACTCATCTGTCTTCTCCAGGTGTCTTTAGAGATTAAAGGTAAACATCTATCATACAGATGTCAGTCTGGTGGTGATGTGTCTAAGTGAGCTTCATTCATGATCCACTGGTCAAACCAGACTTTAGACCAGCAAAGCAGCAACATGAAAACAACGTTATTACTTAGAATGAATCTATTCAAAGACTGGATGTAGATTTAGAAGCTGTGTATTCAGAGTATTGTGAGGAGACGACCTCGTTGAATAAAAGCTGTTTTCTTTAAGGTCACATCTTCTTCTTCCAGTTTGTCCTTGAAAACGTCATTTTCGGACAAAAAAATAAATGTAGTATTAAAATAAATAGTTTCAAACTGAACAATTGTATTTATATTTGAATCATTGTTAATCATTGTTAATCATTGTTAATCATTGTTAATCATCCCTTTGAGAGCAGCAGAGATGAACAACAACAGATTCCAAAGCACCTTGAACTGAAGTGAATGAGGCAGATAGTTAGAGAGCTGCTGAAGGCTTCTCCCTGAGGAGGTGTCTCCAGGCCATCTCAGCCTGACGTGGATCGATACTGTAACTGTGACACCTCCTCCTCCTCTCCTCCTCCTCCTCCTCCTCCTCCCTCAGACAGGAGGTGACACCACACCTACAAACCAAAGCTGTCACCAGCTGCTCCCTGCTTTCAGTTTAATCTGCTTCTTTCAGCAGATATTTTGGGAGGAATCAGTCCAGCAGACACGAGACATCAAAATCAAATTAAGTGTTTTTTCCACTCACTGTGATAATATTTCTGACTAATACATGTTTCTGTCATTCCCCCTCTGAAGAGGAAAAGATTCCAGACATACAATACACAACGGTGTCTCTCTATCTAATATATATATATATATATATATATGTATTTTTCTACATTTGAATCCTTTTAGAATGAAGCTTATCGCCTCCTAGAATTGGGGGAATATGATTTAGTGTCATGGTGGTGGTATGAATGTGTTCCATGGTGCTGTTAGATTGCTGCCCTTTCAATACAGGCGCATGTGGGAGAACACGTCGTTTTTTAACGGCTGTGGATGAATATGGAGGGAAGTAGAATATTTAGTTTGATAACCGGTGAACACGGTGGAATATTAAGCAGCTCCATTGGATCAACAGCTTCTAAACAATCTGCTTTTCAGTCGGCCGGTTCGGTGAGTCCACCAGCAGCTGGTCCTGATGGTGTTCACCGAGCACCGAGTCCAGCAGCAGAAGAGTCCTTTTGAGATGATTCCTCACAGAGGTGATGTTTTAAAAAGAAACAGTGTACCAGTGTACCAGTGTACCAGTGTACCAGTGTACCAGTGTACCTGTGTACCAGTGTACCTGTGTACCAGTGTACCTGTGCACCAGTGTACCTGTGCACCTGTGTACCTGTGCACCTGTGTACCAGTGTACCAGTGTACCTGTACCTGTGTACCAGTGTACCAGTGTACCTGTGTACCAGTATACCTGTGCACCAGTGTACCTGTGCACCAGTGTACCTGTGCACCAGTGTACCTGTGCACCTGTGTACCTGTGCACCTGTGTACCTGTGCACCTGTGTACCAGTGTACCAGTGTACCTGTACCAGTGTACCTGTACCTGTGTACCAGTGTACCTGTGTACCAGTGTACCTGTGTACCAGTGTACCAGTGTACCAGTGTACCAGTGTACCAGTGTACCAGTGTACCAGTGTACCTGTGTACCTGTGTACCTGTGTACCAGTGTACCAGTGTACCTGTGTACCTGTGTACCATTGTACCTGTGTACCAGTGTACCTGTGTACCTGTGTACCATTGTACCTGTGTACCAGTGTACCAGTGTACCTGTGTACCTGTGTACCATTGTACCTGTGTACCAGTGTACCTGTGTACCTGTGTACCATTGTACCTGTGTACCAGTGTACCAGTGTACCTGTGTACCTGTGTACCATTGTACCTGTGTACCAGTGTACCTGTGTACCTGTGTAACAGTGTACCTGTGTACCTGTACCTGTGTACCAGTGTACCTGTGTAACAGTGTACCTGTGTACCTGTGTAACAGTGTACCTGTGTACCTGTGTAACAGTGTACCTGTGTACCTGTACCTGTGTACCAGTGTACCTGTGTACCTGTGTACCTGTGTAACAGTGTACCTGTGTACCTGTGTATCTGTACCTGTGTACCAGTGTACCTGTGTACCATTGTACCTGTGTAACAGTGTACCTGTGTACCTGTGTACCTGTATACCTGTGTACCTGTACCTGTGTACCTGTGTACCTGTGTAACTGTGTACCTGTGTACCTGTGTACCTGTGTACCTGTGTGTACCATCTCCAGCTGTCCTAGTGTTGTTTTTATTGAGCTGTGGTCCATTGTAGACTAAACGACATCACATCAGATATTTACAGCAGCTACAATGTTTCATAAATCTAAACTTTAACAATAGAAGGAAAAAGGCTTCTTTTTGCTCCATCATTAAGCAAATCATAGGGGACAAACCATTGTAGAAGGTGATCAGGTTTATGCAACAACACTCCTCAGTTAGGTCACTGAACTACTATATACAGTTCATGACTTCACCGATCCATCCAGCCCAACCTGCTGCCACTGACTTTGTTGCTCTCTATACTGGGTTAGGTTGGGTTTGGGTTAGGTTGGGTTTGGGTTAGGTTGGGTTTGGGCTAGGTTGGGTTTGGGTTAGGTTGGGTTTGGGTTATTCACCTGTCCTGCCTCGAGGATTACCAACGAATCGATGACGAGGGATGTATATGAATCATAGTGCATTACATTTGGTAGGTTTAGATATGAACAGTGTATGAGAAGAGTCTGAAGCCAAAGCTAAATCAGGCCGGTTGGGGAAACAATGTTTAAAATGTAACATTCAATCACAAAAGAAATGCAATAAACATCACAGAGTGACATGTAACAGTCTGAGACGGCTGGAGGAAGTACATGGTGTCAACAGGCATCAGATAAAGTTATTTAAGAGGCAATCGGAAGAAAAATACAATATCTCAGAAGGAGTAGGTTAGGTTTAGAGAGGAATACGAAAAAGGAAACTGATGATATTCAACTCCACTCAGAGGTTTGGCTTGAGGGAGGGAGAGGAGGGAGAACATGGAGGAAGAAACGAGGAGACTCAAAGACAAAGAGATTCGGAGAGACAAAGAAACATGAGGGAGAAACCCAAGGAGTGGACATGAAAAAACTACAGCTAGTGGAAGCATCTGAGAAATACTTTGAAAGCCAACAAGACCTGTGTGTAGTTGTGTGTATTTGTGTGTATTTGTGTGTATTTGTGAGGGGGGGGGGAGCAGAAGAAGAGGGGAGGAGGTGGAGGGGACAGAGGAGGAAGGAGACAAGAAAAGGAAAGGAAACGGGAGGCCAGCAATTCGAAAGAAGTGAAGGAATGCTCAGTGAGGAGAGAGGAGACTGAAAACACTCTGAACCCCAAAAAGCAAGTTTTCCTTTTAAACCATCGCCAAAACTACACCGTTCATCACAGCCAGGAGATGTAAAAACATGTTGGATAGATTCCAGTGTTTTCATAGTTTTGTAAATTAAATTATCAAAGAAATTCAACCTGCGTTTTTTTATTTTTCATGATTTATGTCATTCTGTGTTATTCTGCACCAAAGACATGTTTGAGTTCTCTCTAATTATAACAACGGTTGTTCTGTTTCCATAGAGCAGCAGGACTTTTATCAAGGTAACAGAGAGTAAAATGTGACAGTTAGGACCGTATAGAGGAGAGGAAGCATGAAGGAAAGGAGGGAGCGACAAGGACACAGGTCGGAGAGGAAGAAACAAAAGCCATATGGGGGAGGACAGGGTGGGAGAGGTGGAGGGAGAGAAGGAAGAGTGATGAGGATTTATTGAAGGAAAACGAAAAGAGAAATTGGAATTGAGCAATTTAAGGAAAGGTAAGGAGGATGAAAAGGGAGGAAGGGCACGGGGGAGGAAACAGGGGAAGTGTAAGCACATAATCGTAGTCGCAGAGGCAAGAGTTGTAAAACCACCATCATCATCATCATCATCATCATCATCATCATCATCAGGCTGTCAATGTCAGTGAAAACAACGGAGAGAATGGTGAATGAAAGGAAACACTAGAGAGGCAGAAACCCCCAAAAGGAGAAGAGAGCTAATGAGACATAAAGAAAGAGAAGGTGAGGACACATGGACACCCGCAGAGAACAAAGGGAGGAGGAGAGAGAGAGGATCACTAAGCCCTGACATTACCAAAATAAAAGCATGAAAAAAAGAGCTGGAGGTGGAAAGCAGTTATCAGCATTCATCCTCAGTGAACCTGCTAAACATCTGCCAACTCCTCTGAATGTCAGCCTCTCTGTGCCATCCCTCTCAGAGGCAACGCAGCCAGAGCTGAGGCCAGAATCACATTTCATTTTATTATTCATCATTTATGATGATTATTCATCATCGCTCACTCCGTCTGACACTGCGGTGACACGCTGCTTGTTTGGGCTCATGTGAAAGGTCTTCATGACGTCCTGGTTAGATTACCTGGCAAACAACTTCAAGGTTATTTAGGGAAACGTATCGTGGAAACTCTCCAAGTCACCAGTTCATCACAGACGGGCAAAAAATAAATGTGATATTTTGTATTCCTCTGGATCTTTGGCCCAGCGTCATGGCAGCTTATGTGATATATGTAATCTACTGCTTGTGTGTTTCATGGCAGGCTCAGACCTCCGGTTCTCTCAGACCTTCGGTTCTCCCAGACCTCCAGTTCTCCCAGACCTCCGGTTCTGTCAGACCTCCGGTTCTGTCAGACCTCCGGTTCTCCCAGACCTCCGGTTCTCCCAGACCTCCGGTTCTCCCAGACCTCCGGTTCTCCCAGACCTCCGGTTCTCTCAGACCTCCGGTTCTCCCAGACCTCCGGTTCTCCCAGACCTCCGGTTCTCCCAGACCTCCGGTTCTCCCAGACCTCCGGTTCTCTCAGACCTCTGGTTCTGCCGAGTGAAGCCGATGCTTCATGTCTTAAAGCTGCATTCTCTCTACTGACAAGAAGGGGGCGACTCCTCCTAAACAAAAACAATTCAAAGCTCAATAAGTTGTATTTTTCAATAATAATGCAATCGCGGTGGTCTAATGCTTCAACCGCTCATTTAAAGTCCAAGGCTAGCCTAGCATACTGCTAAATACATGTATTTAATAGTGTAATACTACTGGAGAACACAGTACTACTGTGTTCTCCAGTAGTATTAGGAAGGCGGTTTTGAATACAGCCGATGTGTTGGTGGTTTTTCCAGCAGACATTTTGTTTTGTCAAAGCAGAACAATCACAGGTGTAAATAATCACATTGATTATGGCTCCGTTCCATTGAGTGTGGTAGCGATGCGCGTGAGCATGCACGGTAGCAGAGCAGCTGGAACCGGCTCACCTGTATGCATCAATGATGTTTATTCCACCTGTTTTTCCTGCTTTGACAAGTCAAACTGTCTGCTGAGAAGAAGAGTGAAGAGCACAGCAGCGTGTACCAGGACCGACGTCACGTCTGTAGGTTAGCTAACATGTTAAGCTAGTTAGCTACGTAGCCTGCAAACCGACGTTAGCCACGCATTCATTTTAGGGCCACACATGATTACAGAAACAAAAACCTGTGATTTCCCAAGATTAAAGTCTCAAATGTACGAGTAAAACAACTTCCATATTCTCTGAGATTAAATTGGCAAATTATCGAGAAATTTGTGAGATTATAAATCATAAATTTATGAGAAAAATAGTCAGGATTTCACTCCTAAAGTATTATTTATTAATTACTGACATTTATTAGCTTTATTCCAAAAAGATATTTAAATCAGCATTCACCAGAAAACCAACATCAGTCCAGCTTCAGTTGTGTTTAAAGCCCAAAGTGAAGTGATGTGATGTGTGCAGCCTCACACGGTCACGTCTGAGCTGACTCGCTCGGCTCTGGAAGGAAGCCTGCAGTCAGACGGAGGGAGATGTGTTTTATAAATCATTGCCTTTTCCTAATTCATTTAACCAGCACGCTGCACTTATTACACTTGTTGAATAATGCAAGCTGATAAATAATTCACCGCGAGGTAAAAGCGGCTCCGGTTTTAACCGTGGGCTCACAATTAGCCGAGAGGGAGAGCGAGTAGCAGACGAGAGGAGAGAGCGGAGGAGAACATGACGGAGGTTTGTGGTTGATGTTGTCAGAGCCTTCAGCCATCACAGGACGTTTCTATGTACATGTGGTTATGACCGCTCATGTATTCAGGCTGTTTATTATCTTTGACTCTGTGACCTAAAGAAAAGACTGACAGTACATCTATAACCCTTTAATAATGTTGTTAAACTTCATCAATGCAAGATTCAAGTATTCAGGTCTTGTGAGGGATTCAATTAGATCTGTTTTAGGCCTCGCACATGTTGTGATGCAAGTGACGGAGACAATGTCAGAGCAACGAAGACGTCAGTGACAACGTACGCAGCTGCTGCTGATAACACGAGCAGCAGAAAGAAACACACTTTTACGAGTTATTACACAACAACGCTGCATCCAGGCGGTATTTTTAATCTGTTCCTGCAGATCAATGCTGAACGTCATATTTCTCTTCCCATCCAGAACGTCTTTTCTTTTTTAACATCCCGTTTGTGGCGCATGGCTTCCATCCAACAGCTAATGGCTGCTGGGCTACAGGAGAGAATCGTTTTACTGCCATCATCATCTTCGTTTAGCAGAAACACTTTCCCACAGAAGACATACCGAGTCTTCATCACGACCTCAGATAAAATATCCTCCAATCAGGAGCCAGCTGACAGTTTTATTGTACAAAGTTGAGGATCCGTCTCCACAGCATCTATAAAAGCTTCGGAGTGTACGTCAAACAGTCCGAACTAAAAGTGTGGATTCACGGAGTAACTTCTTGGCCTCTGAACCGAGACATTATCCTTGGAATGGAAATGAGTGTTGATCCCTTTAGGACACGCTGCTGTACCGGAGAGACATTTAATCCACGTATTCCTCACCAACCTTTTCCATTTCAGGGAAAGGATAACTCATCACTGCAGATCCGTTTGTTTAAGGTCAAGTTTCTCCTTTACCGATGTTTTTGAAAAATGTGTTTAAATATCTTCCTCTATGGATTCCATCACTGCCTCTGTTTCTCCTGGAAGGGCGAAGATTGGATCTTTGAAAGGCTGTTGTGCGCTTTGGTCCAGATTGATGCACCTCAACAACTATTGGATAGTTTGCATTCATAGTCCCCTGAGGATGATCCCCGATGTCTCCACCATGAGGTTGACTCTTTCTGTTTATTAGTGAAATGTAATTTAAACAGTGAGGTCACAGTTGAACGATGTCGTACAGCTGATTGTTGTGTCAGATCAGAAAACATGTGTCGTGTAGGGGAGTTAGACTGCGTACATTGTTGGTTAAAGAGGACTCGTATGGATCGAAGAGAAATGTGGAAGTTAAAAACACCCAGTGAAACGGTTAAAGATGTAAATCGAAAACATGGACAACTCTCAGACCGCACAACGCTGTGGTAGAGACCTGTCAATCACTGTGTAGCCCCGCCCTAAAGCATCGCCTGCTTTATGGTCTGTTTGACTCTAAATGGACCATAATGTACTAAATGAACATCATGCTGTATTGAAGAAGACTTGAAACTAGAGATTGAGACCATAAACTCATGTTTACAATGTTTACTGAGGTAATAAATCAAGAGAGAAGTAGAGTCATTTTCTCATAGACTTCTATACAACCAGAGGAGTCGCCCCCTGGTGGACACTAGAGAGAATGCAGCTTTAAGGCAAACAAATCTGCCTCTCTCTGTCGGATTTATCTAAACTGTCAGCATCTTCAGTGACTACGTTTACATGCACATTATCATTCTCATCATATGTATACAGCTCATTCACCATCAGAGTCTCTAGCCAACAGTTAGTAAAGCTGAGTAGAGACGATGTCCAGGAAAAAAAGGCTGATAAAAGCATCTTTTAGCTCCTGACGTCCACCGTTACATATTTAGACGTGATGAACGACGCGTTAGGACGTTGACCCGTCAAACACAGAAGAGGACGACGTCACCGTGAGATTCACTGGTGATGAAGATGAGACATGAGGTCGTCTAACGTTAACCTGAATATGAACAGCTGAGAATGAACTCACATCTGAATCTTTATTCTCAGCAGCAGAAGGGTGATCCTCGATAGCCAAGTCAGCAGGGATATATCTCACACACACACACACACACACACACACACACACACACACACACACACACACACACACACACACACACCTCTAGCATAGCCATTGGGGCTAACTTATTTCACGTTACATAAACTCCCTCCCTCCCTTTCCTCTCAGCTTGACTGCGTTTTGCCCTGAAGCGTTTGCACAACACTCCTCTGACAGTTTAACCCGGCCGGCTCCAAAAACTTCAAGGGATTTCAGATCTCCTTCTGTCACTGAAACTTAAAGGAATGAAATATGTGCAGGCATCGTCTCCCTTTTAACAACACTAACCTTGTGCAAATCAAGATGAGTAAATCATTTCAGCTGTTTCCTTCTTTTAAACGCACCAGTCCTGAATGATGCGGCCGATGAATCTCCAGAGGAAGAGTTTCCTCGATGGCAGAGTGAAGCCTTGACCTCGCTGCTCACCGCCGTGTCGGCTTCATTGGTGAGTTCTGAGCATTGAATTATCCGTGGTGGAGGCGAGGTTGGGTTTTGAGAAGAAGAGGTGATGCAGAGATGAGAACGAACAGAATGAACAGGAAAGAGATGGATACGTTTGTTATTGGGTCATGTGACTTGTTACGGTTATCTACGAGCTTTTGAATGTCACGGTTGAATATTAAGGTTTCTACATGTGGAGGACTTCAGAAGGAGACTTCTCTGCCTGAGACGCACAATAACAGACACAAAGGTAAAGAAACATCTATTTCTTTGTAGGTTCTTTCCATAATGCTGTCAGATACTTATAACATCAATCAGGGAAACAACAAGTACTTTCATCATGTTTAGAAGTCGATTACATTGCAGCCCGTTTAGCGTCTGACGTCTTCAATACTGGATCAGTGTAAAACACAGTTGTCCTGTGGAAGCAGGACACAGAGCAACATTAACATTCATCACGGGTCATGTTCTCCTTCTTGCTTTGTTTTGGTCTCCACCATCTCCTGCAGGAGATGTCTGGCTCCTTTACCTTTTTGTATATGCATGCATATAATGTTTACATCTCATTTCTATCGTTTTTTTCCTTGTTTCAATATTAATATTTAGTTCTGCATTCTGAACAGAGTAATGAGCCCTGCAGAGGGAGCGTTAGCAGGCTGATAGAAGATACAGTTCAGACGCTGAAGGCGTCGCGGCCGAACATTAAAGTTACTTTGAACTCGTGTAACTTTAATTCTCTCTGACACGGAGAGATGTAGCTGTGAGCCACACCACGTACGATACGATTACGATCAGTGAACCACGACCAGCAGGACGTGTCCGTCCGTCCGCTCGGCTGGAAGCGCTGCGAGGTCAGGGACGGAGAAAGGTCGTTGGACCAGCAGCAACGTGGAGAGCAGAGATGAGCTCTCACCAAGAGTAGGAGCACAAGAGTGTGAAGAACACGTTTCTGAGTCACGGAAATGAGGAAAACCCTGCGTGTGTTTGTCAAAGTGCTGAGCTCAGTCGAGCTTTTCTCTGACGAGCTGTCGGAACTTTTAGGACGTGATTCTTTTTTATTGCGAGAATACTTCCAAACATTTAAACATGTATTTAAAATCAGGACGCTGCTCAGTCAATCCACCTTCTTCCACTGTTTAGATCTGATCTGATTCATTAAGTAAGAAACAAATATATACATGACATCATTTATTCACATTCGGCAGATTCAACCAACCAACTGACATTTGGCTTAAAGGATAATTCTTATTTATTCTAAGTTGTGTCTGTAACATTTGGACTGCAACATGACTAGAACATGCAAACGACATGAGCAGCTGCTTCTAATGAAGCCAACAGTTTAGACAGTTAAAACAAAAGCAACGTCGGTAATATTATTAAATGAAAAGCGAACTGTGTGTCTGCACAACGACGGTAGGAACTAGAGTTGAACCAGGAAATCGCTCTGTGAACGGTTGACTTCTGTTTGAATTGTTTGTTTACCTGCGTGACCGTTAATGTTCGTCTCCTCATCTAACTTCTTTCTAGCGCTGAATTACTGATGAAATGAGAACAATATTAGCAAGCGTAAAAACATCGTCACTCAGGAGCATCTACTGCTCCACGAGGACAGAGCTGTGACGAGTGGAAGCTTGACCCCCCCGCTCGCTCGTCAAGTTGGATTTGGGACTTTGGAGGCGGAGCTGGAATAGACAGCGACGGAATTTGACACGTGTTTCTGGAGTTTTGTAGGAAAACCATAAGAACTGTGGAGGAAACGTTTAGTGGACACGAGCAACGCTGGTTGTGATCAGGCAGCAATCTCCGGTTCTGTTGAGTGAAGCCAAAGCTTCATGTGTTAAAGCTGCATTCTCTCTAGTGATCACCAGGGGGCGACTCCTCTGGTTGTATAGAAGTCTATGAGAAAATGACTCTACTTCTCTCTTGATTTATTACCTCAGTAAACATTGTAAACATGAGTTTATGGTCTCAATCTCTAGTTTCAAGTCTTCTTCAATACAGCATGACGTTCATTTAGTACATTATGGTCCATTTAGAGTCAAACAGACCATAAAGCAGGGGATGCTTTAGGGGCGGGGCTTACTGTGATTGACAGGTCTCTACGTCACTCCTCCTCAGTCCAGATGTGGTCACTTCTGTTTATCGAACTCAAGACTTAAAAACAACCAATGGGTGACGTCATGATGACTGCGTCCACTTCTTATTCACAGCCTATGGTTTTGATTGAGCTGGTTAATATTAACATCACAATTATTCATACTTCCTATTGTTGAATAGATCTGCACTACAGCACGTCTAACACGCATTAGATTCCACATGAGCACAGTGAACGTCTCTTCCCTCTCTGCTGTCCCTCTGTCTGTCTTCTCTCCTCGTTTTCGCCCATAAATGACAAGTATTGTAATTACAGTCATGTTGCGTCTCCGTCTACAGTCTCACAGAGGAGCTCTGACAGCTGAGCGGGACTCTGACACTCCCTCGGCGCTAACGCTTCACAGCCTGTCATTAGACGAGACTCCGGGGCGGGGACGAAGCCGGCTGAGGGTGCGTGTCACGTAACTCCTGACATTGTGATTTTAAATTTGGTTTGTGGTGATATTTCAGTTACAAACCCCCATATTTGAGCAAGGGAACGTCAGTGGAGCGTGCATGCTTTTTTCCCCAGCACGTTACAGGCAGTTGGAGGATTCATTGGCTTGATCGAAGTGGATGCTTCCCATCCGAGCGCTTTAAGGGTTAGGGAAACAGAAACAGTCTGGGACCTGAGAGGACTCACAGCCTCTTCACTGAGTTTTACGTTGTGGTATTGAAAATCGCTTCATGGGATAGAAGGAGGCTGCTGCAAGAACAACAGGACAAATTGAAAGTGAAAGTTCATTTCAGAAGCGATCCAATCTCACCACAATGTGCATTTAACGGCTGTTCTGGTCCACAGGGAGGACAACACAGGACTCAAATGCACGACCCAGAGAGCAGGATGAGGACAATAATGCACCGTACAAAATGATGTTGTATGTTATCCACGTAATCAAGAAGTCAATGTTGATTTACTCGTCAGGTAACCTGCTTACTTCAGTAACATCACTCGGTTGTTATCTGAACCTGAATGAGTTTCCTGTGAAGACGGAAGTTTATTTTTAAAGGTCTGTTTGAATGTAACGAGTAGGAATTGAAACATGTTGCTAACAATCAACGAACTAACTAATGCAGGTTTAGATTCATGTTAGGAAACATAATCCATTCGTCTTCAGCTCAGTGGAGCTCCAAGAAGCTCCACCTTTCAGCATCATTCACGTGATGATGAATCATCACCTCACCTCTTCATTTCTAAATGAAAGCTTTACATAACCCAGCTCAAACTACGCTCTCGTAGGCACTGAACCTTGGCTTTGTTGTCAAGGAAACACAGTGAGCCACTTAATTCAACATTTAATATCTCCCGAAGACACAATCCACAGAGACCACGAGGCTCTAATGGAGGCCTCCGACTGAGGCCTTCGCTTCATCTCTTATTCTGAGGAGCAGCCACAATGAATAACCTCTACGAAGCACACTTTGTCCTGGACTCCCTCATAAACACACACACACACACCTACACACACACCTACACACACACCTACACACACACACACACACACACACACACACACACACACACACACACACACACACACACACACACACACACACACACACACACACACACACACACACACACACACACACACACTCAAATGTGTACTCTGCAGACATAATGTTCCTCACCAGTTTGTTGATGAGGAACACAACCTTCCAGACTAAGATAGTTACCAGGTACACACAGACAAGTTCCTTCAAAGACACACACACACACACACACACACACACACACACACACACACACACACACACACACACACACACACACACACACACACACACACACACACACACACACACACACACACACAAACATTGCATTAACAGTTTTATTGATGGAAAAGGGAAACAGTTTTGGACGTTCTTGACTCCGCTCAGGGCAAATGATGTCATGATGCTGAAACAGTGCCCAGCAGCTCATTCACTTAACTAAGTAAATATCCACACACACACACACACACACACACACACACACACACACACACACACACACACACACACACACACACACACACACACACACACACACACACACACACACACACACACACACACATAGATATGAAACCATCACCATTACTCATTTATGTTCTCAGCTATTTCAACTGACAGGACAGCAAACAGCATCCTGCAGGGACGGAGCCTGTCATGCCATCTGCTGCAGCTCTATGGACGCCATAAAACATCTCAAACTAACATTAAGGTGATAAGCCTCACACACACACACACACACACACACACACACACACACACACACACACACACACACACACACACACACACACACCAGAACAGCATGTCCCGTTTCTTCTTCTCGTCAGATAGAAGTAATTTGACCTTTGAGCCATTTTCAGCTCTGCCACAGTTCAGTGCAGCATGATAATGGCAAGATGTCACACACACACACACACACATCATAATGATGGCTAAAATGGGATTTAGTGGAGCATAACACACACACACAGTACGACAGCGTATCAGTGCCATTGTAAAACAACAATTTGGAGAAGAGGGAGGGGGTGATATTCCGAGAAGAAACTGAGATTTCTAAGATTCTGAGAAGTCGTAAATTTACGAGGAAAAAAACACGTTTTTTTATCAAGTAACCGCATCGCTTCACAAAGTGGGATCAACCTCATCACAGCAGAGACGCTTGCCGTGTGTTAAACCTGCAGTGGATAATATAATGAAACTAGATCTAAGACTGAATAAATGTGTGCACATGAACATAGACGAAGATATATAATGAAACGTCCTCGTTAAACCCCCCGTTCGTTTGCTGGTGCACACAGATCACCACACACACACACACACACACACACTCATGTGCACGTACACTCGTGCACACTCATAGGGTTCGTTGCAGATTGTAATACCTTGTTCAACGGCACACGTGGTCTCTCTCACAGATTTTATGGCTTACAGGGCCGTCAGCAGCAGGCAGCGCTGATCCCACACACAACCCGTCCAATTAGCTGGGCCAGTGATTTAGAGGGTGCATGCACACACACACACACACACACACACACACACACACACACACACACACACACACACACACACACACACACACACACACACACACACACACACACACACACACACACACACACACACACACACACACACACACACACACCATGTCCTCAGGGACAGACCTAAGCAGGTGAAAGGAGAGTCATGAAACGTGAGGAGTAAGAAAGAAAAGCACAGATGGGCTCTGTGGAGAAGCAGGACAAATGAGAATGAAGAAGAGAAAAGATGAAAACTTCCTCCACCAAAACCAAAAAAATCCATTATTGGATGTGATAATCACCCTGAGCACCAGGTGTCCTGTTGATCCCACAGTTCAGTGTCCTGCACTCTGCTGATCTACAGAACCCAGCAGGTCTTTGTCGCTGACATTAATCAATCCGTCCATTGTGTCTCCGTGTTGTAAATAAAAGCCTCCTGTGAGGTCGTGTTCACACTAATGCAGCTGAACGTCAAAGAGTCTCCAATGTTTCCCATCAACACTGACATGTTGAAACAGTAGAAATGTGCATCAATCTCCTCTTCCATCATCGGCTTCACATGATTTATGGTTCCTCTGTCAAATCTGTATTTTACAACCATCTTGCAAGTTACTTATAAAAGTACCACGTTTGCTGCTACGCTCACTGTATACTTCACCTTTATAAATATGCAGCTATTCCACAGTTTTTTCTTTGGCCTTTGGGATTGATTCAGATTCATAATTTAAAGTTAAATTAAAATGAGTTATTTGCTAGATAACGCCTCAAAAGAGCTAACCCATTTTTGGTAAAGTCAGTAGCAAACTACAACAAAATGATATACTTATTCTACATGAACTACAAAAAAATGATTCAATATTTTAAGAAGAGTTGGTAATCTTGAGAAAGTAGCAAGAGTATGCTCGATGTTAAACTCTTCTAATGAAAGAAGTCTGCAAGTCTTCAACACTCGCTACGTTTACATGCACCTGATATTACGCTGTTTGACCTTATTCCCCAAAAGATAATAATTAAAGGCTAATCCAGTATTATTCCTGATGATCATAGAACCTGAACAATATCAACATATCAAACATGTTTTACTGAACATGATCCATTCAATATAGGAACTCATTCAGAAAATACAAACAGAATATGACGAGTGTCAAAAGACACACACGTAAACAACCAACATGGCTGCTGTTAGCGCTCACAGCTGTTAAGCTAGCTGCTGGTAGAAGACTCTGGTGACGACCAATGAGAGACGGGCAGGATACGTGCAGGTAGACGGGCAGGTAGCTCGTCCAATCAAATCCAATGATTGGACGAGATGGTTACAGTCCTGCGACAGCCACAGATTCTTTGGTGGCGGTCAGAGTGTCAAGAGAATCTATTGGAGAAGATTCCCAACCCTGCCTTTAAATTAACTTGATTATTTATCTTTGCTGTTTTTCTCATAGATGTGATGATTGCTGTTGTTGTCAAGTCTCTATTTCATCATGTGAGACAATTCTCTTTGACCTCTCTACTCTCTACTGTAATAGCAATACGTATCTCATTCTGCTGTAAAATCCAACACATTGTTAGTAGAATATACAAACAGTATTTGCCTAATGGTGTGTGTGTGTGTGTGTGTGTGTGTGTGTGTGTGTGTGTGTGTGTGTGTGTGTTTCTTAACTAGTAACCAGCATGCACTGGGGTCGACCCCCCTAAAACAGACCTTTTCTCACAGCAGACATTTTGACTAGTCCTGGCAGGAAAAGCACAGCTGCTACTAATGATGATAATGACGCCTCTGTTCTGTTCAAGAGTCCCAGTGAGACGTGACAGTGTGACAGAGAACAAGAACAAGACCAGGATCCTGAACCTGAACCTGAAGCAGCTACATTCTAATCAGCCATAATTAATGTTATTATTTACACCTGAGCTTCTCCTGCTGTGACATGCTTAAAGACCTTCTACTGTAGAAACAGCATTATGCAGTGGTGGTCGGTCAGGGCCTGCAAAGCCTTCTCTGCTGGCCTAAACAGAATCACAAAGTTATAGCTATTTTATAATTTAATCATTGTTCTTAAATACACTACATGTATTATCATTTATAAAAATATTTTTCCCATTATCTTATGTTCTCATTGCACAGCTCCTGTCTTCCTCAGTTGCTCTGCTTCCAGTGCAGCTTGTTTTAAGTAGAGCTTTTATCCAATCAGATTTCACCTCTGTGTCTCTAGGTAAGAAGAGAGGCCCGAGGCCTGCAGACTCACAAGTGAATCCATGTGCAGTTTAAGTGAATGGGGACGATATTGTTGATTGTCATCGTGTTCAACCAATCAGATCTTTAGTTTGACATGTTGGGCGTATTCTTTGAGTGTCAGAGCCTGCTAGCCGGCCTACAAGTACGTCAGCATTAGTGCAGCTCAGAGTCCAGGTGCAGCTCTGCCGAGAGGTGCAGGGTGTGCTGTGATTGGTCAGTGGGCGAGCACGTGACTAAAGTGAAATGAAACTTAACTTGCCAGCAAAGCTTAGTTGGAGGAGTAAGAGTTCAAATTGAAAGATATGGAAGAAATTATGACATTTGTAGGGTTTTGCTTGGTGTAGTTTATTTATTTTTTACCTAGCTTTGTTTTTTGAACACTCAATGGCTGAAGAGAAACGGATTTAGTGGCGGAGTTTCTCAAGAAAGAAGGACATTTCAGGAAAAGCTGGATATCGTAAGAAATGGTCAGTCAACCCCACAGCTGGCAGCCCTGACTCAGCAGGTAAAGGATTTGTATGAACGGTATTTCTGGCTGACGGCGGTGGAGAAGCGTTGCACATTTTATGGCTGAATGTGTTTCATTTTAACTGAGCTCCTGGTGTTCGGAGCTACGCTACGCTAACCTGAGGACGCCATAGCACGGCAGGACACAAGCTACGGTGCTTTTGAAAACTTTTGGAGAGACTCGAGTGGATCTACACGGTACTGTTGTAATTGCTGCCTGATAACCAAACCCCAACTGTTTCTTTGGCACCACCTGAACTCATAAATGGGTTCTGGCATGAACGTGCAGCGTGCAGAATGATGGTGCCATTCAGACTGATCGGAGGCTGATTTCCATCTGGACCAGCAGGTGAACAAAATTAACGACCTGGCAGGACGAAGGAACCAAAAGGCCGAGTGAGATCAGAGGAGAGGAATCATGCTCCGGTGAGTTTCCATACATCAGATACAAGGATTATAGTGATCAAGGTTAAGTGGATCAAAAAGCTTGCCTTATGCAACGCACTTTAAATACTTCACTTGTACTCGTCTGCTGACAGTGTTCACCATGATGCGTTGACAAACAGAGATAAGGAGGTACAATACAGTGTCTGATGTGCTAAACAAACCAGGCGGCAACCTTTAGTTCTTTAAAGTGAAGCTATTGCTTCATGTGTTAAAGCTGCATTCTCTCTTGTGTCCACCAGGGGGCGACTCCTCTGGTTGTATAGAAGTCTATAGAAAATGACTCTACTTCTCTCTTGATTTATTACCTCAGTAAACATTGTAAACATGAGTTTATGGTCTCAATCTCTAGTTTCAAGTCTTCTTCAATACAGCATGATGTTCATTTAGTAGATTATGGTCCATTTAGAGTCCATAAAGCAGGGGGATGCTTTAGGGCGGGGCTACCTTGCAGTACTGTAAAGTACCCAGAGAGGTACTTGTACCCTCATTTGAAAGACACAGGAAGATCTAGGAAATGCAAGGATCGTTATTTCTTTCCTCATCACTCATGTTAAATCATTCTGAGCTTACAGTTCAGACCATCCTGGCTTTGACCCAGTCATGGTGTTTGGTCTTCTGCAGCAGTCTGGTCTTGTTGATGTTTTTATTCCCCTTTCTGCTTTTTTTTTCTGTTCCACTGAGAAAAAGACAATGTTCTACTTTGGCAAAGAGTAGGTTCTGTTCTAAAGCAGCACAACAATGTGGGGGAAGATGTGCTGATCAATAGGTCACACTGTGATGCTGTTTCCACGTTGTTATCTCCTTCTACGTAGTATTGGCATGTTCTGTATGTGCAAACTTTAAATAATTACATTGCACACCGAGGGCCGTACTGCAAAGCATTACGAAAAGATCCAAGCGACACAAAATAAAACAAATTAGTTTAGTGGAGGTTTTGTCCGCGGGCTAAGAACACAAGTCATTACCCATGAATCACTGCCTTTTGTTGGATGTATTATCCCATCATGTTTGAGAAGGAGCTGAGGCCAGGAGTTGATATCGTCAGAGAGAAATACATTTAGAAGTCCTGATTGTGTGGGAGCCGTGTTATTATGCGGCTGTCACCTCGCTGATAAGTGGAGCTATTGTGAGCAGCGCTGCGCAGGACACGTGGCGCTCACACAGGACTATTAGAGATGAAAGCAGCAGCTTTCTGAGCGTTGTGTTATTATGAAGTCAGATATTTTCTTTGTCGGATTCATTCAATGTGTCCATCAAACCAGTGAACCATTTCTCCATCAATACACAACCACAAAGATCTGCCATTTTCTTAGGTCAGTTGAGATGTATGTGACTATTACGCTTTATTGGCATGAATGTAACGAGGACACGTGATTAGTGATTCATATCAAATCAGTTTGAGTTCAAATCCATCCACTCTCTGTTTCTGACATTTATCTCATTTATTCCATTTTCAATTTTAGTTGTTCAGCCCTAAATCACTAATTAGCCTCAGTGGACTTTAGAATGTGTTCAGCATTCGACATCCTCAGTCCTCGGAGGCTCGCGTCGGAAAAAGAAAAAGTCTTGAACAGAGAACAGAGAACAAAGAGGAAGTGTCTTGTTTAGTGACAAAAACCTTCTGCATGAAAGCAACTTAACAACGGCAAGGAAATGAAATAATGAGTCGACTTCTGATCATTCATAACACTTTAATTAAGATTCTGTCTGTCAAAATCTGTTCTCAATATATTTAGTGCTTTACACACACACACACACACACACACACACACACACACACACACACACACACACTGAGTACTCTGGTCGGACCAGGAGAAAAGATATGTTCAGTATAATTAAATATGAAATCTGAATCGACCGACACGCTTCACTGAAGATGATAACAGATGTCAATCAAATGAACAATGCAGGGAAACAAAGATGTTGAGGTTTATTGGATTGTTATCTACTGATTAGTTTTTGTGTGCTTCTTGTCGTTTACCTTTGGTTGGATTTATCTTAGTAGTTTCTTGTATCTCCTCATTGATGGGAGGTCCTTTGTTAAAGCATCTGTGGCTTCTTCATCTCACATTTCTTACTTACTAATTATTTGGATTTCATGAAGTCTTATGTCTTAAGTCTTATGTCTTAAGTCTTAGTCTCAATTTGCACTTATGTGTGCAAATTACAATAAAAAGCATCGTTTTTGTCCACGCTGTCGATTCTCCACTTTGGTCTCAACAGCTGTTGGATGGATCATGGTCCTCAGAGGATGAATCCTTCACTAGCAGACTGACTTTGAGTCAAATGTCTTTAACGACGATCGGATGGATTGACATCAAATTTGCATCGTGATTTCTCAGAAATACGTGAAATGACCACGACCTCTTGAGTGGTGGTGGCACGTAATGAGTAACTTGTTGGCACCACCGACACAAAATAAAACACAAACGTAGTTTCACAGTAACTCAACACTTTGGGACATGGATAGCCGTCTCGTGGGTGACAGTATGTTCCCGTCCTGTGTGTCTTCACTCGGTAGAAGCGGCCTGGTTTAAGCTACATCACTAGCGCTGACCGTTGCATCATCCACTTTAGATTGTGTGTCCACCATACAAAAAAGAATCCTAACTGACTTTCCATTGGCGTTAACACATTACTTGCCACCAGCACGTAATGCGCTGTTCAGCGGTCGTGGACATTTCATGTATTTCTGTTTGGAACGTTGGTTCACCGTCACGTACGTCTCAGGATGATTTAGAATAACTTTGGTGATCTCTTCACCTTCCATCTAGCCTCATCATCAGCTCAATGATCAAATGCCTCCAAAACCGAAGATTCTGATTTTGTATTGTTATGCTCCAGCAGCCGTGCCTGTAGGGGCACAGGGGCCACATCTAATCTTGATATATTGCAGTTAGGTGAGCTGTGAAATATTCATCTTCCTTTCCACATTATTGCCTCATAGTGTTGATGGAGAGGAAAAACGCTGCGAGAAAGACGAGGAATGAACTCTGATTCCAGGGTTCTTTATGGCATTTCCTCCTCATGAAATAACACACAGTGTTCCAGGTGAAGCCATCTTTTATTTATGCGCTGAGTTTATTTCTGCTTTACTGGCCTTATGTCTGCTCGTTAAAGCCATACATTGAATGGACGCCACGCTGCAGTTTATGAAAAATCATTGCTTAAATGAATCTTCATCACAACAATGATAAATATAAAAGGCATACAAAGATCACTGAATCAGCATTATGGGCGTGATGCGCGTGTGTGTTGACTGCAGGAAATGAACAGATTAGTGAAATAGTTCACTGCTTCTAGACTTCTACGAACATAACTACATCACCTGCATGTATCAAAGAGCTTCTATTGGACAGTAACTAACAAACAGGAGATGTTTGTGTCCAATGTGAAGCCAGAGGTCAACGATGAAGTCTGTCATGTCACCACAATCTTTTCTCCTTTGTTGCTGAAACCTAACATAGTATTTCACCATCTTTTCCTGAAGATGAAGAAAACATAACCAGACACACACACACACACACACATACACACACACACACACACACACACACACACACACACACACACACACACACACACACACACACACACACACACACACACACCCTCTGTCCTTGGTGATTGTTGAATTGTTTGAACTAGTATTAAACGTGCACGAACACACAGCCACACGGCTGAGAAACCTGAAAATCCAACACACACACCATCATCCAAAAGCCCACCTGAAAGACACACTAACACATTCTCCGATCATCTCGGGTCTTTGAGAGGATTAGCATAAGTCAATTAGCATATGGGTAATTAGCATAATGGGATTTTCCTTTTTGTGACATTCTTGTGACCCGTCCATTACATAACCTGCTGTTTCCTTTGTGCACAGTCAAAGTTCCTTGGAAGGGAGGAACAGAAACCGTCAAATGTCATCAGGATAAAATAATATGAAGATAGTTTGAGACCTTCATAACTCTCACATATAAAAACATATGGCAAGGGGGGGGGGGGGTGGAGGAGCAAAGAGAAAGTTTCGAAGAGAAGTTAGGATTTTTAGAGCATAAGAAAGCAGCTTTAGCAGTAGATAGAGAGGAGGAAAAAGTGGAAAGAAGAGATTGGAAGTTAAGTTTGCCTTTTCTCCATTGACGCTCAGCCTCTCTGAGGCTCCGTCTGTCGGTACCCACTGAGTCCGACAGCCGTGGGGCAGGTGGGGTTGGCCGTGCAGGCCTGGAGGTGAAGGGTCAGAGGTTGTCCAAAGAAGAGGAAAGGGTGGAGAGGAGGAGATCAGTATCAGTATCAGGGGATAGGAGAGAGGAGGATTCAGGGTCAGGGAGGGCAGAGGTAACAGAAGAGGAAAGGTCAGCCGGGGAGAGGGAGCGGAGATGAACTCAGCTTTCGACACTGCCGACTGGCAATTCCAGAGCCCCCCCCCGCCACCTCTTGCTCGCCATGAGCTGAGAGAGGAGGATAGATGAGGTTAGTGGGGTCACGGCACCTGGGAGTGACCCAATGTCTACGTGACCACGGGACAGAAATAGGATCAAACACATGGTAGTCAATAGAAACCCCGTAAGTACACGCTCGAGAGGTCTTAGCTTGACGAAGTCGGGCTTGTAAAAGTCGCCCTGTTGCCTTTGTTCGCCCTAGCCTTCCTTTGCCTGACGCTGCCTCCAGCAGTGCTTAAGGACAGCTATCTACTGATTGCTCCTTGTCTGCCAGGAGTGCAGGCTCCTCCCTGGCAATTAGCAAAGCTATTCACCAGCTGAGACTAAATCACACCTCCTCAGACAAGCAGAAACTCACAAAGTACTAACAACTGAGTACAGCTAAAGACAACGTTGTAACTTTCAGATCACAGTTATTTGTTTCGGGGTTAACAGTTCTTTCTGTCTGGATTGCAGATTGACAGAATGCTGTTGGTTCTCGTTCAGTTCATCGTGAGGATTTTGTGTCGATGTGCTGTTTGAGTCACACAGGAAGCAGAATAAATGCATCGGTCTCTGATTAGACCGTGAAGCTTCAGACCCATAGGGCTCAAGATCCCGGCACAGTGAGATTCAGTCACTGGAGAGGCTGCACTCTGTGTGTTTGTGGTACTTTTATTATTGTGGTATCAACATTGGTTATTCATGTCTTTTGCTTTGACCTTACCCAAAAGAAATGCAAAAATAAGTCCATTTGATAATGTTTGCTGACAGCCATGAACGACAGAATTCAACACCTTCTGTCTCCCGACTCGTCAAAGAGCGACGCTTTGGAGCTGTGACGCTCTAGCTTCCCCTCTAGCATCAGTCTCCACTCGTTCCGTGCTGTCCTTTCAAAATAGTCATTGTTTGATTGAGGAAGTAGGATCAGGTTTCATCATATGACTGACTCTCACAATAAGAATGCAAACTGCAGAACAATCTGGCAACATTTTCAGACATTCGGTGGCAGAATACATTGATTGAATCAACAGGATGGAGCCTTGGGTTCGGGTTAGGGAGCCTTGGCACTGTCACTGTGTCTAATCAGCCACACCTTGTGTTTCCTTGTCTCTGTGTGACAGAGATCTGTGTCTGAACCCTCACTGAGCGTAAGAAGAAGGTTACTTTGTAAAGACTGAATGAATGTAACGAGCGTTGCTGGACGTTACGATCTTACAGCAGGTGAATTGTAAAGCTGCCCACAGACGGTTGATGACTTGGTCTTTGAAAATCTCCCTTGAAACAAAATTGAAGCGTCTGTCACCGTTCCCTGAGATCATCCCTCTGTGTCTCTCTCCTCCTTCTGTGTCTTCCTCTGTCCATCATCTTCCTCCTCACTCACTCCATCTTCATTCTTCTCTCCCTTCCTTGCAGGACCACCTTTTATCTCAATCTCACCTCCTTCTCTGTATTAACTCCTTTTATTACGCCCAGTCACCTCTTCACTCTTATTTCTTCTCTTTATTGTTTCCCTTCTTCTTTCATCTCACCGTTAAGCTCCTCCTCCATCCCTTTCTCCACCATCATCTTCCTCTCTTGGCTCCCTCTCTTTTCATTTCCCTTTCATCCTTCTCTCCAAAGGGAGTAAACAGGCTCATCTATCACCTCCCTGGTTGCATATGGATGCAGGGATCCGGAGCTTTTTTACATTTTTCTCTCAGCATTTTCACAGTCATTTGTCTCAAATGTTGACGGCTCAGCCACAAAAGCTGAAACTGTGAAAAACAGACCTGCTGTTTGCTTAATGACACCAAGTCTACAACGTCCCATCTGCAGAGCGGAACACGAGGACGACGGACAGTTTGGACAATTAAACAAAAGAGAAAACGAGATACGCAGTAGACTAAAACCAGGAGATAAAGACATGAAATGTGTCCAATGTTGTCATCTCCAGACAGCTAACGTGTAGTTATCTAACTAAAGGCTGCCAGTCGCTCCACACCATCATACTGTGGAGAAGGTCCAAGGAGTTGAATCTTTGTATCGGTCTTGTTCAGGCTCAGACACACTTGACTCCAACTTTAAACTAGTTTAAAAGACTTTTCAGGTGTTTGGGGATTAATGACGGCTCTACGATTGGAGTCTACCTCCTCGTCCATCGTCGGGTCTGAAGGTGTCGGGCACGGCGTGTCCGTTTCCACTCGTTACATGCAGAGTGTCTTTTCAAAATAAACCTCCAACATAGGTTAGCTTAGTGTTCAGGTTTACTTGGTTTAGATCATGGTTTTTGTTATGTAGTCAGGTTAAATAGTTCTACGTTTCTTCTGGTCTCCTGTGTTTGTTCAGTTCTGGTCTCATCCAGCATTCATAACTATACCTACGAAAAATGCCTACGAACCGTATACGAGGACACGTTGGTTTGTTTGACCCGACCTCCGCTCTCACCCTCCTTCCTCCCAATTCACTGGAGACATTATGATAAATACTGATATGAAATGACATTACACGAGAACATTATTGAAGATTAAATCCCCTATAATTCCATCCATCCAGTGAAAACACATTGTTTACCTTCATACAATCCGACTCAGTATGTCGTCGATGGACCACAGTGTGGCGATGGAACAATGATTGCTTTCATAACTCCTGTCAGCTGATTTTGTGTGATTGCAACTCAACGGCAACAGACTGTAATCAAGGACCGGCCGAGGTCACGGCAGAACACTCGGCGCAGGCTTCAAGGTACAGCACTCATTAATCCTTCGTGCACTTTCTTCATCTCTGGGAAGATTAGAGAGCAACTCGTCATCACGTTTTCTCTCCGATGCAAAATGAAGCAACCAGTGAAATCAGTCAATCAGTCAATCTGTATTTTCTTACTCGGTAAATAAATAGAAAAATCAGACCCTTTGCACAAAGTGTGTGTCCTCTTTTTATCATTTGTGCTGTTTTAAAAATCCACAGCAGAGGAAGAACTGGTGGAATCAGCTGGTCTCTGATGAGAAGAGAAACCTGCAGACTCCCGGTCCTCCACGGACATGAACTGTGTCAGACTTCTGATTTATTCTCTTCAGAATCTTCCTCCATCTCTTATTAATCACCCTGGTCTCCTTTCCTTCACTCCACTAGTGCTGCCATCTCTCCATCTCTCCATCCTTCTATATCTTCTCTTCCTCTTGACCTTCATTCACCTATTTCTACCACCAGCAGAGCGTCATTCGTCTATACGTTTCATCTACAAGCCGCTTCCCCAAAAAAAACCTTTCATTCATCTATTAATGCATGAGCAGCCTGTCACACAGTGTGTGTGTGTGTGTGTGTGTGTGTGTGAGAGAGAGAGAGAGAGTAGTAAATCAAAGTGCTGCGTGATAAGCTCCTGCATCTCAGGCATGCTTCCTGCAAACATAAACAAACAAACACACACACACACACACACACACACACACACACACACACACACACACACACACACACACACACACACACAGACACACACACTGCTGACTGGCTGGCTGACAGCTATCAAATGGAAGTGTATCTCAGTAAATACATATATTTATATATAGACTATTTTAATCTATCAGGCGAGTGTGACAGGCCTATTTCCTCCGAGTCGGAGCTGCTGATGGTTTTGGGGAATTCAAAGCGGGCTCGATTTGTCACGTTACCAACCGCTCCACTACAGCGACGTTACACGATATCTTTCTGTCACGTGAGCGTTGTTGTATATTTGTCCACTCTGACGATACGTCTCACTGCAGCCCGTCTCCTCTTAACACACAGGAACTGATTCATCTATTTAACTATATTCTCAGTTGTGTTTAGAGGGAAACGTTCTTTCTCCACGATGAAACACGTGACCGAACGTTTAGACAATAATAATACTCACTTTATTGTCATTCTGTTCAAAGGGCACAGCAGAACTAAATTAAATAAAACATTTAAATATGGCTCATGAAATAATTAATGGTAATAAGTTACTTATGTAAACATAAAATACAGACAGACTTCATGGTTTGGCTTAAAATAAGCATGTTTGTTACATTATGTCATTTATGGACGTGAATTAAAGACAGCGTTGACTTTTGGTTTTCAAACAGGACATGAACAGCGGTCTCCTGGGTGAATGTCATGTGTTTGTTTGACCTCCTCTGTATGACGACGTCAGCGGACTTTGATTAGAAACGTATTTGTGATACGTCAAAAACATATGTAATACATTTCTACATTTCTATGATACATATAATTATTTAAGACATTTTGATGCATCGAGTTCGCTGATTTCGCCATCTTGGATTACGGCCATCATTTTTTTGCAACCAGTGAACAGGAAGTGACCACATCTGGACTGAGGAGGAGTGACGTAGAGACGCCATATACGTCTGGTAGAGACCTGTCAATCACCGTGTAGCCCCGCCCCTAAAGCATCCCCTGCTTTATGGTCTGTTTGACTCTAAATGGACCATAATGTACTAAATGAACATCATGCTGTATTGAAGAAGATTAGTGTTTTTGGCCGTTTACTTTGCTCGTTAGAGTAACGTCTTAGTACAGTTTCTCCCTGAATGTTGCCTTGAATCACATCAGCCAATCAGAGCAGAGCTGCTGTGTAAACACACAGGCAGACGGATAGACGCCTCACTTCTCCTCTCTGCTGTTCCACTCCTCCACAAACAGTCAGAAGCTGCCGTCACATCCCGCTGCACGGCGTCTCTTTGTCTTAATACTCACCTTTACAACTGGGTTCCTCGTTCTGTGTGACTCCCCCCCCCTCCCCCCCTCTCCCCCCCCCCCTCTCCCCTCCCCCCCTCTCTCTCAGGACATTATGAAGTTGAAATAAAAGCTCCAGTGGAGCCGCCTCAACCTGCTGCTGCCTCTGAGGACAAATGTATACAAATACATATGATATAGACAAGCAATGTCCCGTGTCCCCCCCGACCTCCCGTCACTTCTGAGTCTCTCTTTGCTTCATCTATCAACAGAGACACATACGACAGAGCTCCCTACAGTACATACGATCACGGAGAACAACTGAGCCAGTGTGTTTCAGAGAGAGAGGCATGAAACGGACAAAGTACAAGAGCAGTTATTGTACTGACAACTGACAACTTAAAGTCCTTCATAGGACACAGTGCAGGGACAAAGGACAGACAGCAGGTGACTTCTACAACAGTGTTCTATCCAGTCGCTCACGTAGCGTCAGTGAGGCTCACCGTCGCTCACTTTCATGCTCACATGTTGAATCATCCTAACGAGCTTTTAGCTCAAATGGAAGTTCACATTCTGCAGAAAACAAAGCTCCTGTTTTTATCAAATATATATATATATATATATATATATATATATATATGAATCAAAATTCAGTAAAAACGACGGGTGCAGCCTGCAAAGAATCATTTTATCTTCAGCTAAATTATATACATATATATATATATATATATGATTTAAAGTTTTTTAAAGTCTCAGTAATTTCCCATAACAGCTGATCTCTGTAGTTTTCATCAACAAACAGGAGGAAATAGAGCATTTGTTGGGGACTATTTTCAGCGGCGGATGAATACACATTTGGTGCTCTACTGAGTGACGGATTGGATCCAAATAAACTACAGTGTGATGATTATGGTGATGAGTCTAACTGATATGTTTTAATAATGAAACAATAACTAATAAATACCTCCTACAGGGTTTAACCCCTCATGGGGCATTTGGGGATTTTTCATTTTATGATAACGTTGCATATGTCAAACATTTTGGAAGTTCAACCTCAGCTTCAATAATAAGTCTGTAATAAACTGTGTAGCCAAAATACAGACACTCAGCTCTTTAAAGAGCAAGATGTCCCCATTGGGACCAATTAAAACCACCATGTTTGATCCCACAGCCATCCCAGTACAATCATCCCTTCTTTCATCTCAGGCTTTCCATCTAGAGCTCTGGCTTCTAAGTTGTAGTTTTTCTTGTTTTTCCACCGTATTGAGCTATTTCTTCACGTTTGCCCTTCCAGGTTAATACTGTATGTGCTGTTTTCCTGGTTTCCACTGAAGGCATCGCTGCTGTATTATGGAGCTCTGCAGGCCAGTGTGTGTGTGTGTGTGTGTGTGTGTTAAACCGAGAGATGAAAAGTCTGTCACTGTGGAACTCTGACACAGCCGTGATTCATATTTCATGTCATTCATTTTCTTTGCGGAGGCCCGTGTGTACTCACAGGCGTCACCCTCCTCAAGATGCCCGCAGAGACACTTTACAATAATGCTAACGAGCACGACGCCAAATGTCAGAGAAAGGTCACCACGTTGTTAAAGACTCTCGCCTCCCATGGAGGGAGCAGAAGTCTCCGTCTGAAGCTGAGTGAAGTTGGGTGAAGCTGAGTGAAGCTGAGTGAAGCTGGGTGAAGCTGAGTGAAGCTGGGTGAAGCTGGGTGAAGCTGGGTGAAGCTGGGTGAAGCTGGGTGAAGCTGGGTGAAGCTGGGTGAAGCTGAGTGAAGCTGGGTGAAGCTGGGTGAAGCTGAGTGAAGCTGAGTGAAGCTGGGTGAAGCTGAGTGAAGCTGGGTGAAGCTGGGTGAAGCTGGGTGAAGCTGGGTGAAGCTGAGTGAAGCTGGGTGAAGCTGAGTGAAGCTGAGTGAAGCTGGGTGAAGCTGAGTGAAGCTGAGTGAAGCTGGGTGAAGCTGGGTGAAGCTGGGTGAAGCTGAGTGAAGCTGGGTGAAGCTGAGTGAAGCTGGGTGAAGCTGGGTGAAGCTGAGTGAAGCTGAGTGAAGCTGAGTGAAGCTGGGTGAAGCTGGGTGAAGCTGGGTGAAGCTGAGTGAAGCTGGGTGAAGCTGAGTGAAGCTGAGTGAAGCTGGGTGAAGCTGGGTGAAGCTGAGTGAAGCTGAGTGAAGCTGGGTGAAGCTGGGTGAAGCTGGGTGAAGCTGAGTGAAGCTGGGTGAAGCTGGGTGAAGCTGGGTGAAGCTGGGTGAAGCTGAGTGAAGCTGGGTGAAGCTGAGTGAAGCTGGGTGAAGCTGAGTGAAGCTGGGTGAAGCTGGGTGAAGCTGGGTGAAGCTGGGTGAAGCTGGGTGAAGCTGGTCACCGCTCACACTGACAGACTTCATCTGATTTATTGAACCCGTTTGCACTTTTATCGCTAATCAGTGTCGGCAGATGAGAAGAGAAATGGTGTGAATGGTGCACAGAGTCAGATAATATACAGACTCTTTCAGACGGAGAAGACAGTTTTCATCGTTTGGTCAGAATCATGAAGTAAATGCTCAAATGTTTCTTTTGTGTCGCTCGGCACAACTGATTTTTTGAGACGACTTTTTGCTGTTACTTTGCTCCTGAAAGTGTTGATAGAACTCCCTGGACGCGGTCAGAGTTATATAATATATAATATATATATAACATAAGTTAAGTTATATAATATAACCCGAGCAAGACTCTGGAAACCAACTGGATATTCTGCTCTGATGTGAGTCTCATGTAGTCGGGGCGGAAGCTCCACCTTCATCTTTTTTAATTCCTCCTTTGTTGACCTGGATATAATGCTGTCATATATTACCACCCGAGTCTCTTTTTCCTAATGGTGTCATGAAAAGTCACAGACTTGCTTGTTCCAGACACCGTTATTTCCAGAGTGTCATTTTTAATACTTTAATTATATTTAAGTTATGCATTGAATCAAACAGGCCAAATGTTAAATCATTTAAATACGACATGATGCTGTAATCCGTGTGTCCAGCATGGAAAAGGATCCTCATTGACTTTCTGTTGGCATTGTTTTCGTGCTGAGCGACAATAAATAATTGACAGTTTGTCGACCAATAGATTTATATTCATGACTATTTCAATCACCGCAGTGAGACTGAGCTGCATGTGCACCACATGCAGCTCAGTCTGTAAAGAACTGTAGTTTGTGCGTCATTTTAAAGGCTACATGTGGCACCTGGGTTTTTCACACACACACACACACACTCACACACACACACACACACACACACACACACACACACACACACACACACACACACACACACACACACACACACACACACACACACATTGCTGCGTTTGAAGAAAGTGATCTAGTGACTGAAAGGACAATTAGACTGTCACAGAACTGAAAGGTCACAGGATTGATCCCCATGTAGGTTGAACACTGCTGCGTGAACCTTTCACCTCAATGATGTGAATTGTGGACTGAATTCTCCCGGTGAAACACACACACACACACACACACACACACACACACACACACACACACACACACACACACACACACACACACACACACACACACACACACACACACACACACACACACACACACACACACACACACACTTACAGCAGCCTGCTTCAGATGCCCTTCGTACTAATACCTACGTAAACTAATGCGCTACAACCCACGTACTGCTGGAGGTCAGGTCAAACAAACACAGGACTATCACCCAGGAGACTGCTGTGAGGGTCCAGAAGTCCTCCTCTGTGTCCACATAGCACCACTTTCTGACAGAAAAGCTTCGTCCCAGCGTTTCAACGAGTGCTTTTCTTTAATGTTTCTGTGACATTAAAACAATATCTTTGTATATCTAATATCTAACCACCTTTGTATCAGAATAAAGACGCGGGGTGAAGCGTCTTCATCTTTCTGTGACCGCATACGATCTCTCCTCGTTAGGAACATAAAGAAAAGGAGACACGTGTGGACACAGGCCCTTTGTTTTGTTACCTATTTAAGTTGCATAACAATATGTTACAAATGCACTTATTTCAACCTAAAGCACGATCTTTTCCTGAACCTAAGCACGTCGTTGTGTTGCGTTACGTTCTGCACTGCGGGGACCGATCGCTCGTGTTGCTGGACATTCGTAGAAGAACAAAGAAATGAAACACAACGTTACGTAAGATATCATTCGAGGAACCGTTGCACCAAGAGAGTGAATCTTTTTGTTTTTCCTTCTAAATATCTCAATTACTAAATCCCCCCCCCTCCCACACACACACACACATACACACACACACACACACACACTTCCTTGGCTTCTGTGGCCAGAGACCAATCATGTAAATGAGGATTGTAATCATTCCCATTAGAAGCAGAGCCGAGAGGCCGTGTGGGCGTTAGAGTGTTGTGTCCAGCTGGAACCTGGCACCAGGTGGGAGGAAGGGGGGGGGGGGGGGGGGGGGGGGAGGCTAAGTCTGCGTTTACATAGTTGGTAAGATAATCTATTATGACACTTTTTAATTGAGAAATGGATTCATTATATTTATATATTTATTTGTTCTTGAGTCTGCTCCAAAGAGTATTTAAGAGATGCACTTAGACTGATTAAAATATATATTGCAATAGTTATTAATTGGGACTAACCTTGAGATAACATTCACTGTAAGTCTTTACTTCTAAATCTAATCATACGTTGAGTTTCATTTAAATAAGTCAATGAGAAGATGATCTATATTCAGAGGGCTTCTGTGTGCAAACTGTCTATCCAATAATAAGTATTACATAATAATAATAATAATAATAATGATAATAATAATAATGCAGACAAGGATGGGCTGTTTATCCACAGACGAAGGCTCATTTCATATTGAGGTCGACTCCTTCACAAACACAAGATGTAAGTGAACATTAGTAACTGGATCCCTCAGCAGGTCCAGGATCAGCCAGCGGTCCACAGACGGGTTGGAACTGGTTCTGTGTTTCTCTCTTCTCGTCTCTGTTCCAGCAACTTTACACCGTCAGCAGTTTGGCTTTGTTTCAAGGTCAGCGGCTCATCAGAGTCTCTGAGATCTGAGCCTTCTCCGTCGATGGCCACTTAAGTGTGTGTGTGTGTGTGTGTGTGTGTGTGTGTGTGTGTGTGTGTGTGTGTGTGTGTGTGTGTGTGTGTGTGTGTGTGTGTTTACGAGGCCACTATGTGATTACAAGTCTTGTATTAACACATTCAAATTTCACTTCCCCTTCAGATAAGTACAATTGCTACAATTTATAAGTTGGCTGTTTCAGTTGTTTCCCTTCCTGCTGGTTATAGATATGAATGTGAAATAGAATAAATTACAATATTGTTATGTCTGCTCAGCAGTCCTTCATCCTTTCATTATCTCCTCCAGGAGATTATGTATTCGGTTGTGTGTGTGTGTGTGTGTGTGTGTGTGTGTGTGCATCTCTGTCTGTCCGCAAAAGTGAAGTCCCTTAAAGCTGCATTCTCTCTAGTGTCCACCAGGGGGCGACTCCTCTGGTTCTATAGAAGTCTATGAGAAAATGACTCTACTTCTCTCTTGATTTATTACCTCAGTAAACATTGTAAACATGAGTTTATGGTGTCAATCTCTAGTTTCAAGTCTTCTTCAATACAGCATGATGTTCATTTAGTACATTATGGTCCATTTAGAGTCAAACAGACCATAAAGCAGGGGATGCTTTAGGGCGGGGCTTACAGTGATTGACAGGTCTCTATCACAGCGTTCTCCGGTCTGGGAGTTGTCCGTGTCTTACAAACTTTAGGGCTTTCAGAGTTTGGTTGTACAATAACATACATATATATTTATATAAAGCAATAGCTATAGCATCTTACGTATGTGTATATATACGGTATAGCAAGTTTAACGTCTCTGCACTTTGCTCTCCATATCACAGCAACGTTAACCAGAATGGTCTGAATACTTGGAGCAATTAGAAATGTACCAATTTACCACAACCAATTGCTGTTAGTGAACTGTTGCATGTAAAGTGTGTAAACCTATAGGGGCTGTGTGTGTGTGTGTGTGTGTGTGCGTGTGTGTGTGTGTGTGTGTGTGTGGTGTGTGTGTGTGTGTGTGTGTGTGTGTGTGAGTAATCTCACATTAATTCAGTTAACAGCCAGTCGGATTCATCCGGTCCTCACATCAAAATGACAGCTGCAGATATGTTGGATGGAGCTCTGAGAGAGTCTAACGGGTGTCATTCGTGCTGGATGCTTTTGAGTAGCTGTCCAGTTGAGGCTGTGAAGATGAAAGACGGCTGCTATGTTTGCCTCTGGATGTCTCTTCATACCACTGATACACATTAAGAAAATGGATGCAGACACATTTTGAACATAAAATTGACATTGTCATGACAGCAGATATAAAGCAAATAGCACGACGTCGCTTTTATTTTTTATGTAAATACCTTTGCAGAAACCTTTCCTGACAATCTTGTGAAAATGTGTTGTGTAAAAGCACTTGATGTGATTCCTCTCTGTTTTACATGTAATCACAGGTAGATTGGTCAGGAGCTGATAGCCGCTTACACGGCTGAGATGAAAGGCTTCAAATGAGCATGAATTGGTTTAGTGACTATGAAACCCTCTCAGGTACTTTACCTTCAGCTCCCTGCAGTGGTTGAGGAAATAAGAAGCTCTCCCCTGAAGAGTTGAAGCTGATTATGAGAGATCCTGAGCTAAACAACATGCAGAGCTGCATTTAGCAAAGATCCATGTTGGTTTGGACCCCGATCCTCCACAGTGACTTCAGAGAATCTTTATTCCACTATAGATCCACTATGTTGTCATTCTATTAAGGTTTCTGATGTGAGGATCCAAGGACAGAGGATGTCGTCTGATTATGAAGCCCTCTGTAGCAAATTATGATTTTGTGCTTTAAAAATAATATATCAAATAAATAGTATTCGGCCTCTGTCTTTGGACCAAAAACTGTATAAAAGAAGTGAGGCCATTGGTTTGTGGATTATATGGTTTTGAGGCTTTGAATTCAGCATTTTGGCCGTCGCCATTTTGACTTATTGGAACCAGAAGTCACACGAGAGGGTGGAGCTAAAGTACAACCGAACGCTGAATAAAACACCAAAGATGTTACAATTAACTGTCATGAAGTGAAAACACACTCTGAAAGCGCTAAAGGTTGTAAGACGAAAACACGGACAACTCTCAGACCGGAAAACGCCATGGTAGAGACCTGTCAATCACAGTAAGCCCCGCCCCTAAAGCATCCCCTGCTTTATGGTCTGTTTGACTCTAAATGGACCATAATGTACTAAATGAACATCATGCTGTATTGAAGAAGACTTGAAACTAGAGATTGAGACCATAAACTCATGTTTACAATGTTTACTGAGGTAATAAATCAAGAGAGAAGTAGAGTCATTTTCTCATAGACTTCTATACAACCAGAGGAGTCGCCCCCTGGTGGACACTAGAGAGAATGCAGCTTTAACACATGAAGCTTTGACTTCACTTTTCAGAACCGGAGGTTGCCTCCTTGTTGAGGCGTTTAGGATCACCTGCTGGCAGTACTGCAAATACACAAAAATAACACAAAACAAAATGTAATTTCTGTTTTGATCAATAACATGAGACACAATCAGTGAGCTTTGGAGGCTCCATGCTTCTGAACTATGGTGGGAGCCAGGCTAGCTATGCTAAGCTAGGCTGATAGCATTCAAGCTCCATGATCTCATTTCTGTGCGTTGAATAATATCCTTCTCCGCATGTCTCTCTGTTAAAGAGAGCAAATACGCAAAGTGTCCCAAGATGTTAAACAATTTAAAACGTTTTCAGAACAACATTCTGAAGGTGAAGAGTAAGAAAGCAGCATGGTCTCCGTCTCACAGCTGGAGCTGCAGGGTTAGGGTTCCCTCGTTGAGATGGAGAGCACACCGTCAGGTTTCCCTGTCTCCCCACCGTTCATGCGTACCACCACCGGGGCTCGTGAAGGCAATTTAAATGTGAGCTGGTAGCCCTTAAAGACACATTCTCCCACATCCTCCTGCTCTAACACGGGCTGGTGTGGTGGCTGGTTCAATTACTGCTTTCTTTCTCTCATGTGAAGCTCATTTAGGTCACAGTCTTGCCTCCACTTTAAGGCGGTAGCAGCTTGTCAATTTATATGCAGAGAGATTAGTTGAGCTTTAACAAGGGGCCGTAGGAGGAGGCCGAACTGTCGCTTTAGTCTTTCACTTAAACCTCCTCGCTGTAGCCGTTAGCAGGCTGTGTTCAATCATGTGCTGATGATTACTGAATCTAATACTGAAGAAATAAATACGTTCACACAACTGGTCTGACTGCATGGATTCACATCATCAGCACTAGTTATTTATTCTTTGATCTGAATGGATTCAGCACAACTGTAGAGAACATCTGATCATATCTTCAGTTATAATGAGGAAATCTGATTGTGAGACATAAGACAAACAAATAATAGTCTAAAATGTGTATTTTGGATGTTTCTTCTTGCTTTTGCAGAGTTTTGTGTTATTACAGTCAAACTAAAAGAATCTGTAATAATGAAATCCTGATTGGCGATGATCAAAGTGAATCAAAGTCTTCAGAGGGGTATGTGATGGTATGTGATGGTATCTGATGGTATTTGATGGTATGTGATGGTATCTGATGGTATGTGATGGTATCTGATGGTATTTGATGGTATGTGATGGTATTTGATGGTATCTGATGGTATTTGATGGTATCTGATGGTATTTGATGGTATGTGATGGTATTTTGTGGTATTTGATGGTATCTGATGGTATTTGATGGTATTTGATGGTATTTGATGGTATCTGATGGTATCTGATGGTATTTTGTGGTATTTGATGGTATCTGATGGTATTTTGTGGTATTTGATGGTATCTGATGGTATCTGATGGTATTTTATGGTATTTTATGGTATCTGATGGTATTTGATGGTATGTGATGGTATCTGATGGTATTTTGTGGTATTTGATGGTATCTGATGGTATTTTGTGGTATTTGATGGTATCTGATGGTATCTGATGGTATTTGATGGTATCTGATGGTATTTTGTGGTATTTGATGGTATCTGATGGTATTTGATGGTATCTGATGGTATTTTGTGGTATTTGATGGTATCTGATGGTATCTGATGGTATTTTGTGGTATTTGATGGTATCTGATGGTATTTGATGGTATCTGATGGTATTTGATGGTATCTGATGGTATTTTGTGGTATCTGATGGTATCTGATGGTATCTAATGGTATCTGATGGTATCTGATGGTATTTTGTGGTATTTGATGGTATCTGATGGTATCTGATGGTATCTGATGGTATTTTATGGTCAGTGATTCACTCACACATCCGTCTGCAGGTAGAAACCAGATCCAGACCGGACCGAGTGACTCAGCAGGAGTCAGACATGTTCAGATTTCTGCGCTGCTTCTCAGAACGATGCTGAGTGAAATGCAATTAAGATAACTGCAAATTCATTAAAGAGACAAAGTATCACCTTCATGTTCTTTTATTAGCGACATTAATTAATTCAAAGTACACACAACGAGCGAGCAGCTGCTCTGTATCAGCACACGGTGCTGTTTGCTTATTTCATTATCGTTAGTCAAATTAAATTAAAGGTTTTAACTGAAGTTGAGACGACAGATAGAACAGGAAGATATTATACTGTGGGAACTGTTCTGGGAAAAATAAATCACATAATTGACGTTTTTACTAAACGCAGACACAGTGGGGAGATCTCCTCCTGTAGTGTGTGTGTGTGTGTGTGTGTGTTAAGGCTGTATCCCACAGTGAGTTCATTCATGTCTGTATGCTTATTTTAATTTATCTCTGGGGTGTGATTATGTGTGTGTGTGTGTGTGTGTGTGTGTGTGTGTGTGTGTGTGTGTGTGTGTGTGTGTTTGAGCCATGCTGTAACTCCACTGTTTGATATGTAGAAAGTAGACGAGGAGACAGTAAACACACATACACACACACACACACACACACACACACACACACACACACACACACACACTGCATCATCTCAGTGTGTTCTTACACACATCTGGCCAATTATCAGCAGGAAACCTCCCATCTGTCTGCTGTCAAAACAACAGGCTTCACAGGTCGTCACACACACACACACACACCTACACACACACACACACACACACACACACACACACACACACAGCTACTGTCAGTTACGGTAACACAGACGGGTAGAGAACGGTAGGAAACTTGAAAGGCTTTGTTCTTCCTGACACACACACACACACACACACACACACACATGGAGGTGACATGAATCATGTCTTTACAGCATCACTAGTCGTGTTTCCTTCAATTCTCAAGCGAATTTTAAGCAAACTTTTGAAATGATGGCAAAAAAGAAAAGTGAATTATGCGCCTTTCTATCAACTAGTTTGGAGCAAATAAAGTCGTCTACGTGAAGCGTAGTTTGGTCAGAAGTTGGCGCTGTAGGCTACGCTTGTCTGTAATCCGCCAGTATAAAGAGAAGAAGAAGATTCATCATTCATCATTCATCATTCATCATTCATCATCCATCATCCATCATCCATCATTCATCATTCATCATTCATCATTCATCATCCATCATTCATCATTCATCATTCATCATTCATCATTCATCATTCATCATCCATCCATCCATCCATCCATCCATCATCCATCCATCTATAATCCATCATCCATCATCCATCATCCATCATCCATCATCCATCATCCATCATCCATCATCTATAATCCATCATCCATCATCCATCATCCATCATCCATCATCCATCATCCATCATCCATCATCCATCATCCATCATCCATCATCCATCATCCATCATCCATCATCCATCATCCACCATCCACCATCCATCCATCTATAATCCACCCATCCACCATCCACCATCCATCATCCATCCATCCATCCATCATCCATCATTCATCATCCATCATCCACCATCCATCCATCATCCATCATCCATCATCCATCATCCATCATCCATCATCCACCATCCATCATTCACCATCCACCATCCATCCATCATCCATCCATCATCCATCCATCATCCATGTTCTGAACAGTGTTGAATCATAATGTGAAAGTGTTGTAGTCAAGAGCTGATAAAAGAATATTCACCTTTGTTAGCAGAACTCATAGCCTGTAGAGATGTGATCATTATGTTGTATTTGATTTGTGTATCTTTACAAATCATCCTCATTGTTATCACATTGTTCTCAGAGATGTCAACAGGTTTTTTCTGCCCTAGCATCCTTCGTTAATGTCTTCATCCCTCTTTCCTTACAGGATACACTCTTTACTGTTTCCTTATTTCCAGTCTTTTTCCGTAATGTTCCATCTTCCCATTATTCTTTTCTTCCAAATTATTTTGAATGGATTTCCTCATTATTTATAAATGGCGTCTGTCATATTTCGTATCGACACATCGTCTGTTCCTCCCACACAGTTTTGTGTCTCTGTGAATTATGAGAAGTCAATAATCTTTGGGTTCATGAATAGTACATGACCTGGTGTGTGTGTGTGTGTGTGTGTGTGTGTGTGTGTGTGTGTGTGTGTGTGTGTGTGTTAGTTAGACCGGCGTCTGGGGAGATTGAAAAGGTGGCGCAGTGCGTTGAATAATGCATGGAGTCAATAACCGTTCATTTACATCAGTGATGACTGAGCAACACGTCAGCTCCTCTTGAGTTTCTTGACTAAAAGTCATACGTTCAACATACTTTATCTGATTTAACTTAAAAAAAAATCACCTTTGTCTGTTTCATGTGGCAGTAATATCTCTAATGTCCATCATTAAACAAGTATAAATCCTTACAAATCCTCCTCATAACTTAAAGTATAACCTGATGAAGAGGATTCTTGTAGATATCGTACAAATGCAGCAAAGTGGTGAACATGACTGCAAATAAAAAGAGTTCCAGTGAAAACATCTGATCCAGATACGTTTGTACCTGCTGAGCATCAGGGATATTGGTGACAAGAGGTGCAAAGAGCCCAAAGTATATGAAAAGACAAAACCCGCTGCGCTGCCCTCTGGAAGGAGAGACAGAAGTATCAGCTTCTGAAGCACAGAACAGCTTCTTTCTTCTGGCTGTGAGACTAATTCATCCTCCCTCCACATATGATTTGTGTCACTAAATAGGACTGTAATCTGCAGTCCGTTGTACAACGACAGTAGAAGAACTTAGTAAACGTTTGGTCAAATGAAGTCAATGTAAAGTTTTGATTTCACACGGGACACAAACAGTGTTCTCCTGGGTGAAAGTCCTGTGTTTGTCCCAACCTGTCTTAAGTAGACCTTCTCTTTCTAGAGCGTCTAATAATGACGAGGATGGTTTAGATTGAGTCGGTAGAAAGCCCAGAGCGTGAAGTCTCACTTTGTTACCTTCATTCATGTTCTACCCTGTTATTGGTAACTTTACCTTCAAACCTTTTGTTTTAATCTTCCACTCATTATCAACCTGCCTTCATATCTGTCCTCCCTCCTTCCCAGCCTCCTCAGTCCCTTCATTCCTCCTCTCCTCTCCTCTCCTCTTCTCCTTCCTTCCTTGGTTGGTTCCAGTCATTGTTATTCTGTTCACCACCAACTGCAACTGCAAGGCAAGTAATGTCACGGACAAAATGGCTGCCATTGAGTGTGTGTGTGTGTGTGTGTGTGAATGCCTATATGTGTGTCTGGATGGAACTCTCTTTGCGTCTTTGTGTGTGAGTGTGCAGGTGAAATGACTTATGTGTGTGTGTGTGTGTTGTGTGTGTGGTGTAGCAGTGTGTTGGCTGTGTGTGTGTGTGTGTGTGTGTGTGTGTGTGTGTGTGTGTGTGTGTGGTGTAGCAGTGTGTTGGCTGTGTGTGTGTGTGTGTGTGTGTGTGTGTTTTTGTGGCACTGAAAGGGGCAATTCCTCTTCTGTCGCTCGAGTCCATTAAGTCTCCACCTTCTATGCACCGTGTGTGTGTGTGTGTGTGTGTGCCTGTGTTTTCTGACAAATGCACTCCAACGTTGTTGGAAGTATGGCGCTTGGACCGAAGGGTACATTTGTTTGTGTGCGTGTGTGTGTGTGTGCGTGCGTGTGTGTGTGTGTGCGTGTGTGTGCGTGTGTGCGTGTGTGTGTGTGTGTGTGTGTGTGTGTGAGTGTGTGTGTGTGTGTGTGAGTGTGTGTGTGTGTGTGTGTGTGTGTTAGGGTGGTCCTTAAAATTGAAAGTCTGAAAGTCTAAGCTCCAACCCCCGGAATTCATTGTAATAGTCGAGAAAACTCTCCTGGTGAATTTTTTTCTCAATCCGACAACATTTACCCCTCCCTCATCAACCTTGAAGTTTCACCCTGAGGATGCCCGAGAGACACTTTTTATCTGGGAATAAATAGAGCGTATAAGGATTAAAATGAGAATAAAAATAAAAATGAATAAAAACAACTTCATTATAAATGGTTACCTCATTACACTGTTAAATGTATTAAACTATAACAAAAATCTTAAGCAAAATGTCTTTCTACCTCAAATACATAGTTTGTAGCGGCTGTAGCCCAACGTAAATCAAGTGTAACTGCAGTATATTTTAACACAACATGGAAGTATCATTTTGGTTCCATGAACACAATCTGAGTCTCTTTAGAAGACTCTAACATACTCCACGATTCTGCGCCCCTCAAGGATCCACAAGGCTCCTAGGGAGTCCTAGGCCCGTCCGACTTAGTGCTCCTGCTGGGCCGCCACACCAGCAGCCACGGTCTTCTTTCTGGAGTCTGGGAACTCCGCGCGATGACGAGAGACAACTTGGAGGAGAAATTGCAGTTGCTCCTCATCCTGAGTTAGCCTTCGTTTGTACTCCTGGATGAGGGCAACTCCGACGATTCCAATTCCACTGTGGTCATGGACGTGCTGGCTTCATCCTCCGCGCGCTGCCTATGTCGCTCCTGCAGCTGACAGCGTTGAGCGCCGCGGGCCTCCACGGCAGCTAACCGCGTGTCAACCGATCCCAGCTCTCCACGGCAACCGGGTTCGCGCTGCGCTAGCAGAAATGCCTTATCCTCCTCATTCGTGAGGACGTCCAGGGCATTGGTGGCGGCGACATCGAAGAGATTCTTCATCCGCTTCTTGAAAGCTTCCTCACGCACCGCTTGAGAGCCAGCTCGCCCCTTGTTCCGCTTGACGTTTCCAAACTCCTTATGGAGTTTTTCAATCTTTGCCAGGATGGTATCCTTTCGCTGGAATGGGATACCATCAAATAGCGACAGTTCACTGCTGCCATGATAGATTGATGAGTGATGACTCAACCTGGAAAAAAACCACAGATCGACGTATCACATCAAAAGAGACGATTGGACATTACAGGAGTGTTTAGAAGTTTAGCACAGGCTGATACGTCGTCGTTCTAATGTCAGCCGCCCCGAGAAACTGAGGCTAAACTTCAAGGTCGATGAGGGAGAGGTAAATGTTGTTGGAATTTGAAAGAAATTCACCAGGAGAGTTTTCTCGACTATTACAACGACTTCCGGGGGTTGGAGCTTAAAATAAATGAATTCGAAAATTTACCCCTCACGAAGGACCACACTAGTGTGTGTGTGTGTGTGTGTGTGTGTGTGTGTGTGTGTGTGTGTGTGTGTGGTCCTTCCTGTGCACTCAGGTGTGTTTTATGAACTGGGCAGAGTTTGGAAACGTCTGCTCCTCTCAGAATCACTTCTGCACAAACAACCAGACAGCGACAGCAACGTGACCTCAACATGTAACGATCCATGTTTACTGTGGTAATGAACAAGTGATTCACAATTAAGCCCCCACTAACCCCCTCATTTGGGTTAGCTGGTGCCACTCAGCTAGACCTCTATTCTTTGTAACAAGCCACACATGGTCTGGTTCACCTCTGCTCTATGAACCCAGAATAACCCGTTTAGTTGTGATGTAAGAGTTTGCTGAACTACATAATGATGATTCATGAAGAGTCTTAGTCTCAGTTCTGATTGAGAAACCTCGGTGACGGCAGGAGGTGCTTTC
>JAVDOI010000087.1:243685-246185 GCA_032191485.1 Leptoclinus maculatus | reverse complement strand
TTCTTAGTGTTTCTTAATGTTTCTTAATGTTTCTTAGTGTTTCTTAATGTTTCTTAGTTTTTCTTAATGTTTCTTAGTGTTTCTTAATGTTTCTTAGTGTTTTAATGTTTCTTAATGTTTCTTAGTGTTTTAGTGTTTCTTAGTGTTTCTTAGTGTTTTAATGTTTCTTAGTGTTTCTTAGTGTTTTAGTGTTTCTTAGTGTTTTAATGTTTCTTAGTGTTTCTTAGTGTTTTAGTGTTTCTTAGTGTTTTAATGTTTCTTAGTGTTTTAGTGTTTCTTAGTGTTTCTTAGTGTTTTAATGTTTCTTAGTGTTTCTTAATGTTTCTTAATGTTTCTTAGTGTTTCTTAATGTTTCTTAGTGTTTCTTAATGTTTCTTAGTGTTTCTTAATGTTTCTTAATGTTTCTTAGTGTTTTAGTGTTTCTTAATGTTTCTTAGTGTTTTAGTGTTTCTTAATGTTTCTTAGTGTTTTAATGTTTGTTAGTGTTTCTTAATGTTTCTTAATGTTTCTTAGTGTTTCTTAATGTTTCTTAGTGTTTCTTAATGTTTCTTAATGTTTCTTAGTGTTTCTTAATGTTTCTTAGTGTTTCTTAATGTTTCTTAGTGTTTTAATGTTTCTTAATGTTTCTTAGTGTTTTAATGTTTCTTAATGTTTCTTAGTGTTTCTTAGTGTTTTAGTGTTTCTTAGTGTTTCTTAGTGTTTTAATGTTTCTTAGTGTTTTAGTGTTTCTTAGTGTTTCTTAGTGTTTTAGTGTTTCTTAGTGTTTTAGTGTTTCTTAGTGTTTTAATGTTTGTTAGTTTTTTAGTGTTTTAATGTTTCTCAGTGTTTCTTAGTGTTTTAGTGTTTCTTAGTGTTTCTAAGTGTTTTAGTGTTTCTTAGTGTTTCTTAGTGTTTTAATGTTTCTTAGTGTTTTAGTGTTTCTTAGTGTTTCTTAGTGTTTTAGTGTTTCTTAGTGTTTTAGTGTTTCTTAGTGTTTTAATGTTTGTTAGTTTTTTAGTGTTTTAATGTTTCTCAGTGTTTCTTAGTGTTTTAATGTTTCTCAGTGTTTCTTAGTGTTTTAATGTTTCTTAATGTTTCTTAGTGTTTCTTAGTGTTTTAGTGTTTCTTAGTGTTTCTTAGTGTTTTAATGTTTCTTAGTGTTTTAGTGTTTCTTAGTGTTTTAGTGTTTCTTAGTGTTTTAGTGTTTCTTAATGTTTCTTAGTGTTTTAATGTTTCTTAGTGTTTCTTAGTGTTTCTTAGTGTTTTAGTGTTTCTTAGTGTTTCTTAGTGTTTTAGTGTTTCTTAGTGTTTCTTAGTGTTTTAATGTTTCTTAGTGTTTTAGTGTTTCTTAGTGTTTTAGTGTTTCTTAGTGTTTCTTTGTGTTTTAGTGTTTCTTAGTGTTTTAATGTTTGTTAATGTTTCTTAGTGTTTTAATGTTTCTCAGTGTTTCTTAGTGTTTTAATGTTTCTCAGTGTTTCTTAGTGTTTTAATGTTTCTTAATGTTTCTTAATGTTTCTTAGTGTTTCTTAGTGTTTTAGTGTTTCTTAATGTTTCTTAATGTTTCTCAGTGTTTCTTAGTGTTTTAATGTTTCTTAATGTTTCTCAGTGTTTCTTAGTGTTTCTTAGTGTTTCTTAGTGTTTTAATGTTTCTCAGTGGTTCTTAGTGTTTTAATGTTTCTCAGTGTTTCTTAGTGTTTTAAAGTGTCTTAGTGTTTCTTAGTGTTTTAGTGTTTCTTAGTGTTTTAATGTTTCTCAGTGTTTCTTAGTGTTTTAATGTTTCTTAATGTTTCTTAGTGTTTCTTAGTGTTTTAATGTTTCTCAGTGTTTCTTAGTGTTTTAATGTTTCTTAGTGTTTCTTAGTGTTTTAGTGTTTCTTAATGTTTCTTAGTGTTTTAATGTTTCTTAATGTTTCTTAGTGTTTCTTAGTGTTTTAATGTTTCTCAGTGTTTCTTAGTGTTTTAATGTTTCTCAGTGTTTCTTAGTGTTTTAATGTTTCTTAATGTTTCTTAGTGTTTCTTAGTGTTTTAGTGTTTCTTAATGTTTCTTAATGTTTCTCAGTGTTTCTTAGTGTTTTAATGTTTCTTAATGTTTCTCAGTGTTTCTTAGTGTTTTAATGTTTCTTAGTGTTTCTTAGTGTTTCTTAGTGTTTCTTAGTGTTTTAATGTTTCTTAGTGTTTCTTAGTGTTTTAGTGTTTCTTAGTGTTTCTTAATGTTTCTTAGTGTTTCTTAATGTTTCTTAGTGTTTCTTAGTGTTTTAATGTTTCTTAGTGTTTCTTAGTGTTTTAATGTTTCTTAATGTTTCTTAGTGCCTTAGTGTTTTAGTGTTTCTTAGTGTTTTAATGTTTCTTAGTGTTTCTTAGTGTTTTAATGTTTCTTAGTACCTTAGTGTTTTAGTGTTTCTTAGTGTTTTAATGTTTCTTAGTGCCTTAGTGTTTTAGTGTTTCTTAGTGTTTTAATGTTTCTTAGTGTTTCTTAGTGTTTTAATGTTTCTTAGTACCTTAGTGTTTTAGTGTTTCTTAGT
>JAVDOI010000087.1:236185-238685 GCA_032191485.1 Leptoclinus maculatus | reverse complement strand
TGGTTCCAACGTGTTCAACATAACTCGAAAGTTCTGATTTGCTTTGCCCTTTCCGAGTTGGTCGGAGGAAGAAGATAAATGCTTCCATATGTTAGCTTTTAAGCCATGGGGGTACCGGTCGGATTGTATCCATATTCGGCTGCTCAAGCTCAGCCACCCTCACAAAAACGCTGCTGGTATTTAGCCTCGTTTAGAACGTAATCAAGACGCAAATGTATTACGTCTGTTGCATTCAGGGGCAGCGGTGAGGAACGGACATCCCAGGGTCACAGGTTTATCATAACGTTGACAATTTAGTTTTCTGCATCTAGTCATTCTTTCAAGAGAGAATCGCGATGCATCTAATAATCAATTTTTCTTTCCTCCAACCCTACTACATATGGGTGTAAGGTGTCAACAAATTTAACTTTTCCATCCCATGTAATCTTTTGATGTTGCTGGAGTTGTGCAAAATTACACAAGGCTGAAATTGACAACTGGACAGTTATTTGTTTGTAGTAAACTTAGCCTTTTCAGTCAGGTATATGGTTTTGATTTTGAATTTTGGTCTATATCTTCCAAAATGATCTAGTTATATTCAAAACAAAGTTTTCCTCTCATTCTTTTTGTCAACAGTAGGATGGTTCTCTCATTCAAACCCCAAATATTCTCTGTAATGGTCCTGGAGTTGGATGATCTCCATTGCTAGATCATCCTATTAACACCCTGATAGATTGCAATACACGATGCGATTGCCAGTGGTGGCGGGCGTATTCTTTGTGTTTTGGAATAGAAGGGGGACTTATGCAAGAAATGTTGCTGTAAGTTATTGATGATGATAATAATTTCAATGACCTTCTGGGCCCGAGCGAGGACCATTTGGGGTTCGAGCGAGACAGTTTAGCGAAGAGAGCGTCGTAGAATGCACTTTTCAGAAACAAATATAATTTGTTATATACCGACTTAAGGAAGAAATTCTGGGCAACTTAATCATGTAAACCATTTTACACACTGCAAACACAATTATACACAAACTAATATAATCAACAAGAAGAGTTACCACAATATCACGTATTTTTCGCCATGACTCGGCGAGCCATGCACTCCGGAGAGCTCTTCTAACAAAAGGCTAACGGCTAACACGGACAACCGAGAGAGCAAAAAGCACGAGCATTCGACACAGAGTCCAGCGATATTGTCAGAATTTCTCTCCGTGAAACCATTACGATACGATTACGATACAAGCAACACAACACCAAGCCGCTCCACCGCAGAAAAAGCCAAAACGCTGTATTTGGATAGATTGAACACTATTAGTGATAAAACAAGTGAAATATATAGTTATATAGTATATAAAAGTACAATGGAACAGGCTGGAACAGCTGGTTCCAAAATGACAATTCTGCCTGACCTCTCTGTACTCAAACCTCTCTAACTTTGTCCTGCTTCACTTTATCAAAGCCACATTTTTTTAGGGTCAGCACTGCCTCATTTCAAGACATAATACCAATAAAAGTGCCTTTTTTTCAGACGAATCTGAAAATTTTCAATTTGAGCTGTGTGGCATCTTCATTTGCTATTAACCAGTAACATATACACAATATTTACCCATCTAAACAAATCTCACAAGTGTTATGTTTTATAACATCAAAATTATTAAAATAGACCTTGTAGTTACAGAATTAGTCTTTTTAGTATGGGTATGCTATTTTTGAGCAGAGGCCTAAAAATAGGACTAGGGTTTAAAAGGTAATATTCTGAATAAAGCTTTGAAATGTTCGGTACAGCCCAATTTATTAGATATAGGTTATACCTACAACCAGACGGTGTGTGTGTCGGTGGCAAGTGTCAATTATATGCGGGGCATCGCGCCGTGAAACTATGACGGGGAAAATTCAATATAGCCTAATAACAATAATTATGATAATAATAATAGTAATAATTTAATACACTCTAGGGAAGTGAGCCAAATGTAGTTTTACACTGGCAAAGGCATCGGCAATAGGTGTTCGCTCTCACCTTCATCATTCCCTGATATAATCATCTATTATTACAACACTTGATGGTACATTCCCAGATCCTCTCTATTCATTTTCCCTTTCCTCCCCTTTTTATCTGCTACAGATGATGACAGAGTGAGCTGATTGAGACTGCTCAGAGTGACGAGACTGACAAGATTGAGACCTCTGTGGATGGCCTGAATCAAACATGTCCACAACTTGGTCCCCTCAACAGGGTTGAAAAGGTAAACGAAGTCTAAAATTAAGTTTAATTACATTACTTGTGAAAAAACATTAAATCATGTTTCATTTGTGTGTGTGTGTGCGCAGTTGCCTCATATGGTGTATAGGGACAGTGGTATGTAAGGACATTAGACATTCAGAATTATAATCAGAATCGACATTCTCTAAATGTACTGTGTGTGTGTGTGTGTGTAGTTGCCTCTTATGGTGTATAGGGACAGTGGTATGTAAGGACATTAGACATTCAGATTTAGAATCAGAATCGACATTCTCTAAAT